>JAXCEF010000272.1:0-75140 GCA_037178605.1 Colletotrichum euphorbiae
GTCCCCATCTAGTATTAAGCCATCTAATATAGTATTATCTACTAGTTAAACCTTCTTATCCTTTATCTTATATAGAGTACTAATCTCTTCTATAGGTTAAGTTATTACTTTATCTACCTTAAAAGGGTTAAAAGGGTTGCTACTAAGTAGGATAGTATCTATTAAGGCAATAGTTTTAAGTCCATGCTAATAAAATCCTTTACGCTTTTCCCTCTACCTCATTCTCTTATCTATCTTCTTTATAGGCCTGCAAATACAGTATTTGCAATTAGGGCTGCAGTCTCCACATCCTCTTATACGTCTAGTGCTTATTATTATGTCGCAGATAATATCCAGTTTGGGGGTAACTTCCCATCAAATCATAATCTCTATAATCTTATTAAAAATACTGCTAAATTCTTTAAAAACCGCAATAACCTCTTTATCTAGTAATAGTTATTATTATATATCTTCTAGTACATCATTAGCGTTAACTATTTATCATATGGCTTTAATATATTCACAAGCTCTAATTAAATTCAGCATCATATCCAGCTCTTCTTCATCTTCAACTTCACCCCTCTTAAGCCTCCCCACAAACTCCAAGCCTACCACTATAATAGGTCTTTCAGTAATAGCTTCTAGTTTTTTAATTAAAGGGATAACTAAGGGGATATGAGGGCGCGTTAGCACTAGAATAAAACAAAGCAATCCATTTCAGCAATAATGTCCAGAAAGCAAGTAGTTAAATCTCTAGTATAAAAAGACAGTAGGACGTTAATCTTAATATTCCCAGCAGACCAAAGGACTCCAACTATCCAGTTCTACGCGTACTCCAAGGTCATTCTAGTCTTCAGGATAAAAGGGGCCCCAAGTATAAGATCCTTATTACAGGAGTTCTCAAGGAAAACAAAGAAGCCGATATCTTAGATTGCGCTATCGCTGATATAGATATCATCCATAATTACGCCTATAAATTAAGTCCTTTATTCTTTATTAGTAATCCCTCTTATACCTATATTAGTCTTAACTATATTATCCTATAGACCTAGTTATTAAATATAACTTTTACTAATAAGGTTAATAGCTAAGCTACTATCTATAGTACCTCTAATTGGGAAATTCCCAGACCTACATAAAGTAATTATAATCTACTAATAGGTTATAATAAAATTAAGAACTATAATCTATCTTAGTAGTAAGAGCAGTTTAGCATCCCACTCTTCTGCAATAGCATTTATTTTAAAGACTAAGTTAATAGTTTAGATATTAAAATCTATATGCTTAATCTATAAATACTTACTTAAAGCCTCAATAGTAGTTATAAATAAGGTAAGCTCCTTTATAGAGGCTCTATCCTTATTCCAACAATTTATCTATTCCTATAATTCTTTAGTACTAGATCTAGTCTTATTAAACTAGTTAATAAGCAACGCATCTACTAAGATAAAAACCTCATAGGTCTTCATATTATATCTATCTTCATACTCGTCGATTGTGGCTTTAGCAATATTATAGATAGTCTTGTCCCAATTAGGCCAGTTTTTGCACAGGAAGGCTTCAGGAACGGCAACCTTCCCATTCAACCTTTTGCTATATAGTTTCATAGCAAGCGCGCAGCTATTTTAAGTATTAGTATCTTTAATTAAGGGCTTATCTTCTATCTCCTCTATCTCAGTAGGAGCTTAGTCTTCAGCTAGCTCTTCAGTAGCATCCAGAAGGGCAATATCATTATCTTTATTATTAGATAGCTCTTCAACCCTACTAGTAATATGAATAGGAGGGTCCCAAACTATTAGTAGGTCTACTAATCGCAAGGCTTATTAGATATAAGTATTATAGGGTTTATTATAATAGCTTAAAGGCCTTAACTTTTCTACTACTATAATATCCTCTACTAGGTTAATAAACTAGCACTTTAGCTCAAAGCTAAAGAGAGTAGCATTAATAAAATCGCATAATTATATAGCTATCTTCCCTTAATTTACAGGCCTAATTAGCTAACTAAACTACACCCTATTATAATTAATAATATAAGCAACTTCTTCTAGTAGATTAAGCTACTACTTTAATGCTAGTCTACTTATTACTATAGTATAACTTAAGTAAAATTCTTTATTAATTAGGATATACTTGAAGATTATCTATCTATTTATTTATTTTGCGTTTTAACCCTCATTAATAATACTAGTCTCAACTTTAGCTAGGGAGTTAAGAGTTCTAATATAGTAATAAGGTACTATATAATAATAAATCCTATTTTAGCTTGCTATAAGAGCTTTAATATAGGTACTAATAATATAAATAATAGCGCCATAAAACTAATAGTATCTAGTAGTCTAAAAGAAATTATATCTTAGGGAGCTATCTAACTACTAGTAGCTACCTTAGTAGCTACCTTAATACCTACTATAGTAGCTGCCTCTGCCTCTTCCCCCGAAATCTTAGCCTTATTAATAACTACCTTAATAGCCTCCTTAAAAGCCTTAATTCTAACTATACTAGTGGAATTACTACTAATATTAGGTCTATAAATTATCTTAAGATTATTACTTATATGCTTTAATAGCCTCTATAGCATTAAAGTTAAAAATAACGTCCCCTTAACTAATAACTCTTCTAATAAGAGCCAAAATATCTATTTTATAGTCAGCCCTATTAATATTAAGAGTTCTAAAGTTTTCTACTAGAGAGTCAATAATAGAGCTTACTATTTAGGCTACTAAAGGCTCTTTAGTCTTTATCTTTAGCCAACTCAAAATCATCTTCAAAGGAATAGGCAAGGTCGTTATAGGCTCAGGTTTAATAAGGCCTAATAACTACTAAAGTCTTATTAAGTAGTGCACCATCTAATAAGGGTATTTTCAACTACTATTTACTACTTTCAAATAACTTTAGTAAGCTTATAGTCTAACTCTCAAGCTATAGCTTTTATAACCCTCTCAGAAAGGCAATAGTAAGCAACCCAAATAAGCTTAGCATTAATAAGATCTACATATCCTCACTAGATAGCATACTAATAAAGCTAGCAAATAGTAGTAATTAAGGCTATAACTAGGGAAGGATTATTATCTTTAATATAAGGTCCTATAATAAGGTTTCTAAGGTCCTTATTTAGATCTTATTAAGTCTTTAGGTTTATAAATCTAAATTAGTAAATGAGTTTCTCCTTAGCTTTAGCCTAGGTTTTAGCTTTATTAATATATAATTATATTATATCTCTATAGTTAGTAGAACTATATATATAAACTTTATTCTTTATATCCTTATTAACCTTATAATATAGCTTTGAAAGGCTTTTATACTCTATAAGGAAGTCTGGGATATTAGTTCTGATAAACTTGGGCGCTCTAGTTAAATAGGGAGTTATTATAGTAATAGTGGGATGCTTTATGAGGATATCTACTAGGATAGTAAAGTCCTAGTTAGTATAACCCCTTGTTATTATGCTGAAAGGGCTTGAGGAGGCTAGGTTAGGCCTTGAGTTGAGATTTATAGGCTTATCCTTACTATCCTCAGAGACTAGTTTATTTAAAGCTTGAGATTATATCTTACTAAATAAAGGGCTTAGAAACTATTCTTTAGGCTACTTCTCTTTACTAAAAGAGGACTTAGTATCTAGGTTACTAGAATAAGAGGTAGATATATTATTTATAGGTTTATAAATACTATATTAATTATGTTTAAGTATTATTAAGTAATTATTTATTGAATCTCCGTGAGATATTACTAGGTAAATAGATTAGTATAACTTCCTAATATTTCTGAAGGTAAAGGGGGGGGGGGGTGATAATAGGTCTTCTAGATTATAAAACAAAAGGTAATAAAAAAGGAAAGGAATATAAATGAATATAGAAAGGCTTTATGGCCTTAGTCTTGCTATCTTAGTGGTAATCTCACTCTAAGTCTTAATATTTGAATTAAGAAAAGTCTTCTCTAGTGAGGCTCCTATCTTAAACTCTTATAGCTTATTATATTAAAATACTTTATATATTAGTGAACTTGCTTTTAGTACTCTAGGCTATATTAAAATAGGTTTATTAGTATTTCTTTATTAATCTAGTTAATCTCACCTTACTTATTAGCTTAGTAAGACTACTATTTCTTATAGCCTTTTAGCTATTTTAGCTATAATAAACTAGTTAAAAAGGCTAGCGGTAGATAATAGTATTTAAGGGAGAGGGAGGGATATAAGAGAGGAAAAAGAAAAAATAGTTAGTTCTAGCTGAAATACTAAAAGAAGGGAGGATTTTAGGGTCTTTATGATTCCCATTAACTTTTTAAAAGAACGCTTAGCTATAGTAATCCCTCTATAGGCTAATAGGTCTGCAAATCGCCTATTCTCCTCTATCTAGCTCTTATTTATATATTATATCGTTATTTCTTTATTTCTTTATGGTAGCTAGATATTGTAATTATCTAGAAAGGAGTGGGTACGTGTTGGTATATATTATAATAGCGGGACGTCCGGACGCAATGAAGGCACCCCACTCTCTTAGAAACCTTTGAGGGTTGTGGCAAAGAGCAAAAAGATCTGCCTCTAGGCACTATTAGGAAGAGCAGGAGCCTAGTGGGGACTATAAAGATAGTAAATAATATAATACTACCCACAAACGGATAGGAATAATAAAAATAGGCTTAAAAGATATGCGTAGCGATTTGCAGATCTGATTAGAAAGAATTGGAAGAATTGAGCTTGAAATAAAAGAGATATTATGGAAATCGTATATAGGATTATAAAGGTATAAGCCCCCTTGAGGCTGAAAAAGACTATGGATGATGATGATCCTGATGGTGATTGATGTGTGATTCCTCCGTTTTAGACCCCATTGACAGTGGGCCTGCTGACTGAACAGCCAAGCCATCCTGTCTCATCCCAGTATAATCTCTCTATTAAGGGCAGTTCTAATCTAGGTTACTAGGTCTTGTATCTCACTATATACCCTTCTTTTGAAGTAGTTATATAGATATGAGGCTGGTAGCTAGCTGTTTGCAATACGTCACATTGTTAAGTTAAAGGGTTATTAGAAGCCCTCTAGAGCCTTAAAGATAAAGGTTTATAGACCCCCAGCTATTAATAGCAGCCCTTAAGGTCCCAGCAATGATAGAGGTATTATGAGAGGCTTCTCGAAGGTTAATAAATCGTGATGAGTTATTAAATATGTAAATAGTCGCTCTAGTATCAAGTAGAACTAATAAAGAGAGGAAGTAGTATTAAACTTTATTAATTACTATAATAGTACTATAGCGTCTACCTTTATAGCATCTATTATTATAGCTTCTACTATTATAGCTTCTACTATTATAGCTTCTACTATATAGTTATCAGCTTATCCTATAAGCCTTTACCTTCTCAAACTCTTCTACTAGATTAGCACTAGGCTGGATCCTCTTGAGGATATAGTTAATAAGGGTTTTATTGAGGTTAAACTATTTAGGCTAGTCTTCCGGAAAGGCGATATAATAGCGCTAGAGAGTATATCCCTTATAGTAGTAGAGAGCATACTACCTATTGTTGCTACAGTTATTTTAGCGAGACCTTTCATTATATAAGTCTCTTTAGCTACTAGCCTTATGCTTATAACCTCCGCCTTAACGTTTATGCCTGTTACTAGTATTCCTAGCTACATTATTATTATTATTAGTGTTATTAACATCGTTCTTTACTATAGTAGGCCTAAATATACCCCTCCTAGGCTTACTTCTAAACGCTATGTCTGCAAGTTGTTGGATGGCTTCACGGGTAGCCAGGAGGACATTACTAGCCTCAAGCTTATCCTCATTAGCCTTCACGCCCACATTAGCTTAGTAACTGCTTATCTAGGCAGATAGGGAAGAGTTAATTAAAACCCTATAGAGGTTATTAAACTAAAAGCTTAATTACTCTACTTGCGGGACCTTAGCTGCTTAGCCTTTAAAGATAGCTATAATCTATTAATTGACCTATAAGGTAATTTCTTCTCATGTAGTAATAGTTTGACCTTTCCCGTTAGCTATAATATGTTTATACTTATATACTATAGCCTTCTTTTAGTTAATAGCTGAGCTACTAACTTAAGTCTAGAGCTTTAATACCTGAGTGGCGATATCTTCCTTAGTGAGATAATAGGTCTCAAGGTATTAATAATAGATAGTATTAGATATCTAGTTCTATATTGTAGCGACGTTTTTGATATGCTTAGAGTAGACCTTCTTCTCCTCTATATATTAGGTTATTATGATGTTATAGAACTTTGTCTCTTTCTCCTTGAAGTTGCGAATAGTATTCTCTTCATTAGTAGGGGCTACTGCGTTGCTCGCTGTTCGAGTACTTGGGTAGGCCCTGATAATGAGCCTTGTATCTGGAAGGTAGGGTTTTGTGATGACGTTACTAAGTAGTGGCTTATTAGTATTACTTGGGTTAATATAATCCTATATTTTAATATGAGAGGCGTAAGCCTCTAGCTATTTAATTTATGATATCTAATCCTCTGGACTATTAAGTTGGATCTTTGTGATAGCCTTATTAGCAGAGAGCTTGGATATATTGGGTGCTATTGTAGGTAGTTGCTTAGGTCTGCGAATGTATAGTTGACGTGGTTCATATAAATGATGAATATAATAGATAATTAGTAATTGAACGCGCTGTCCGGTTGCGATAGCTTCAAAATTGGATAATAATATATATGAGACTCTTAATTGTTGGACTTTACGCGTTAATTGGGTGAAAATCGGTGTGTGTATTCCGTAAGTTCTAAGGCACAAAGGTCTCCACTAAAATCTCTGCTAGATATAGGTACCCACAATCCGGCTATTGGTTGGGACGGATTTCGGGTCAAATCGGCATATGCCCATCGGCATACGCTCAGTTCGACAATTTGTCCCCTTGCGATCCTGAACAAACTTAAGGATCGCAACATGCCCTGCATTCCAAGGCCCTGCCTAGCCGTCTAATTGTTCTAATTAATAACTAATTACTCTATTGCTTCTAATCTTACCCCCAGTCTAAGACTCTCTAGATACGCGTGCTATTCTTAATTGAAGGTAATAGCCTCATAGCTATATATAAGGTAGAAATGTATAACTTAGTGTTATTAAATGAAATGTATAGTATGAAGAGTTAATAGTTAAAGGAAATAACTGAGGGCCTGAACTAGCATTATTATAGTAATTAGAGTGACTTTAATCTGAAGAGTAGTAGCTGCTGAACCTTATTTATGAAGCCTATATATAGCCTAAATAGATTTTGATAATTGAGCCTAAATTCTACTCTAGACATCATGTACTTCTTCTTCTAGAAAATAGGGCTTGCGTAACCTGAAGTTAGTTAGCTATTTAATCTACTTAGCGCTAGAGGAAGCGTAATTAAAAGAAAGTCCCTAGATCTACTGCTATTAACTTATATGTTAATTCTAGCTAAACCTAATATAGGAAAACATTATTGTGCTTTAAGTCTCCTCTTTTACTAACTCTAATTAGTTCTGCTTATGCTTATATTTAGATTGAAATAGGGGTTGCTGCGTTTTTAGTAGATATCTCTAGGATTAGGGTAGTATTGTTAAGAGTTATTAAGTTTGCGCTTAAACGTTAGGGGTATTTATGATGCCTATATAGATCTAGTCTGCGCGGAACTATTATTCTTAAGTATTATCTAAATAAACTATAAATAGGTCTAGGTAAGGCACTACTTTATATAGTAGTATGGAAATTAAGTATTTCATTTATTTATAAGGCACTATTAGAATGACGTAGAGAATGCGTATAAGCAGGTAGCTAAGAATAACTACTAAACCTAAAATGAAATAACTCCTGAATAGAGTTATATATCCTCAGTATTACGCTAGTAAGAGCAAGTTACTACTAAATAGTTCTTGGAGTAAAGGAAACTAATACTAAGCTAAGGAACTTATAATTAGGGCTCCTTAGGTAGTAAGATTTCTTTAGGATATTATAGAATTAGGTAATATACCTCAATAAAGTAATAATATACACTATAAATAAGCTTGAAATAGCTAGCTATCTAATTGAGAAAAGAATAAGGTAGAAATAGTAAGATCAGTATAAGTATAATTATAATATATATATCCAAGCGTATATATTAAAAGGAATATATTTATAAAAAAGAAAGATAAAAAGTTAATATCAAAGATAATAAAAATAATGTTGAAAAAAGATGGTTCTCCTCCCCCTCCTAACTATTCTGATTAGACCTCGTATTTATAGGAGGTCCTTCTTACTTAGAGTACTTACTAAGGAAAGAGGAAACCTAAAAGAAAATAGGACTAGCTAATGTGTTTGCTGCCTGGCTCTAGTATATATTAGCCAAAAGTAAAAAGCTAGTAGTATTGGGATATTAGGCGTATTAGCGCAGGCGCAGATAGCTCAGCAGAATAGCCCGGGCGGTATATTATAATATTGGGCATTAGCGTCCTATTTGTAATACTATCGCCCTCTTGCCTACCTACTAATACGCAACTTAGACCTTTTCAATACTATTAATTTAACTCCTACCTTTTATTATGTATATACGTACTGATAGTATTACTAAGTATTTCTAACAATAGTATAGCGTTTCTTATTTATAAGAGAGAGATATATATCTATTATATCTATTACTCTAGGCTTATAGAGAAACTACTAGACTTCTAAGTTAAGGAATTAGTAGAAGACTATATATAGCTACTAGAAAGGTAATAGATTCCTATATCCTTATATACTCAAAGACTTCCTAAGTGTATTAGTAGATATTATTATTACCATTAATTTAGTTGAGTGTGAATTAGTTCCCCTAGAGCTAAGCCTAAGCCTCTATTATAGTAGGGGCAAACTTCTATTAGATAGCGTTATATAATAATATAGGTAACTTATTAGATTAGTAGCATTATTGTTCTATATTTACAAGGATATAAACCTACTAGGAGAGAGTAGAGCCTTAGAAAAGAGTCTCTTATTAGGTAGTAATAGCTATATAGTAGTAGGGAAACTTAGCTAAAGCTAAAAGGTAGGAGAAGTAAATATCTACTTTATAATATTATATAACTCTATAGTTATAGAAACCTAGCTTCTTACTATACCTTAAGGAGGGGGTATTAGGCTAGATCATTTCATAGTCCTAAAATATCTAGGGCTAGAAGGGCGCTAGAGCTAGCTATACCTAGGTAATAGAACCCTATATAATTATTAGGCTGAAAATCTCTACAAAGAGGGTTTTAAGGCTCTAGTAAGAGTTAGTAGTCACACTAGGGGTATACTAAGGTATTAGATTATAAGGAAGTTACTAACAAACTTTGAGTATTAGTAAGTCATTACTAGAGGGACCTTATTATAAGTAGTCTACCGGAGTAATACTTCTTTTTATTGCTCTTAGGCCTAGAGGGGCTATTACAACAGTAGTATTGCTGACAGGATTAGTATAAGTACTATCTAGTAGGAAATATAAGGAGTAAGTAAGATATATTAATAGTATAGTAACCTAACTTATAGTTCGGGGTTTTAATAACGCTCTCAGAGGTGCTCAAGTCGCTACTTTTATTAGCGCTTTAGGTTACTAAGGAGGCTGAATTAGTAGAGGGGGAGTATTCAGTTTTATAGTAGCTATAAAAGTAAGCTATCTAGTATTATAAACTTAGATCTCTTTAGAGCTAAAGTTACTAAAAGCGCTATAGAGGGTATTGGATTTATATTAATAAAGAAGGATCCTTATGATACTACTAAGCGTCCCCCTTAGTAAGTAAATATCAATGTTCTAGCTATTAATATTAAGTAGCCTTTTAAGCTAGCTAGTATTATAGAAAACCTATAGGGTATAAAGTATCTAATTAGTATCTTAATATAAGGTATTTATTATTACTATATCATAAATAAGTACTTAGCTAATGTAGCAAACTCCTAGGTTATATTTATATTAATTTGTAAGGACTATAATATAGCCGGCGGTATTCTATTACGCCTCTATAAAATGGAATGAAGGGAAGAATAACCTAGCGGTAGATTTTAGCTGGTTTATAGTAATAGAGTCCTCTAAGCCTAAGCTTAAGATCTTATCTTATTATATATATTATAGGCGCTTTTTATAAGTTCCCGCTGTAAAGCGAACGTAGGTTAAGGCTTCTAAAGAGTGAAGGAAGTTAATGAGGTTAAGGATCTAAAAAGAAAAGAATTTAGAAGTTATATTACTAGATATTAGTATCTTCTTAATATGCTTATAGCAGTACTGAGGGGGTAATAAGACGTTAGCGAAAGCATAGTGAATAGAAATAATATAGTAGTAAATAATAATAAAAGGTAGGTATTAGTATTAAAAGAGTAAAAGTCTCATTGATAGGTAGTAGACGCTATTTAATAGTGATAGTATGCTACGTAGCAGTAACTATGAGTTATAGTATGTAGTAGTGACTGTATTATTACAATATAGTAATAACTAAGCTCCTATATTATAGAACTAAACGTCTTAGGGGATGTTTACTCTAGGTTCTATGTTAACTTTCTTATTAGATATTAGAGGACTCCCTACTTACCTAATTATGGGTAGATTTATAGCTACTACTAATTATTACTAATAATAGCGAGTTCAAATAGCGCGTGAAGGAGGTCTATGCAGCATAGTAGAGGGTAGTAGAGAGGGGGCGGTAGCGTGAGGTACTAATTAAGTGGGAAGGGTATACTGAGCTTACCTGGGAGCTAGCAGAGGCTATTATAGAGACTAAAGCAGTAGGTAAGTATAAAGAGAGATATAAGCTAATTATAGCTAATAATAGCAATCTAGCTTATACCTAGAGGGCTCCCAGCTAGGGGACGGGATAATATTATAGGCTACGCTCAGTTAGAACTATCTGGGCTTCTACTTAGATTCACTGCCCTTAGGGCTCACTTAGTAGCTACCCACAAAACCTAGTGTAACCTTACTGAAGTAGAAACCTCTCTCTTTTCCTCTTCAGCTTCGAATAAACAGAATTATGCTACCTCTTATCAAAAAGACTGAGGTCCAGCCTGTCGCAGTTATGATCTTTAAAATAAAAAGATAGAAGTTTTAGAAGTCTGAAATCTAATAGGATAATGAAATATTTTTAATTTAATACTAAACGCTAAGTACTTATATAGTGAAGAAAAGTAAAATAATCTTAGGACTAAGATATTATTTAAACTTAATAGGAGAGGGAACTACCAGGTAGTTACTATATTAAATAAAGATATTATTTACTAGCTCTATGAAGAACTTAACAATCAAGTAATAATAAGGAATAGCTCCAAATTAAAGTATAAATCTAATATTATAGAACTAAAATAAAATAAGTACTTCTTTTGTTCTACTTATAAAAGGAAGGTGTAGTTAGTAGAGCGGGAGATATAAGAGCAGCTTAGGATTTATATAGGATCCTATCTACCATTAGTTACTCCTCTAAGCTATCTAACTCTATAAGGAGAAGCAGAAACTATAAGGTCAGCTAGGGTTAGAGATAGGAGCCTGACTACTAGTTAGCTACTTCAAATCTATTTAGTTATATTACATAGAATTAAAGCTATAAGAGTAACTAAGAATTATAAATAGAAGCTAACCTACTAGTTAGCTACTACTCTAAACTAAAAAGAAAATATAAGAGCAATATAGGTTAAAACTAAAAGTCTACCTACTAGTTAGCTACTCCTCTAAGCTATTTACCTACTTAGGAAAGTTTACAGATTTATGTTAGCTATAATAAAAGCTAGGAGTTACTATTAAGTAATTACTAAATAGTTTACCAAGGGCTTAATCTAAAGATAAACCTAATAAGAGGGGGGATTATATTGCAAGCTAAAGAGGCTCAAGTAGCTAACAGAGATCTAGATTATAAAGTAGTTTTAAGGAGGTTTGAAGAGAAGCTAAAGTAACTAGGGAGGCACTAGGTAACCTCTAGATAGGTTAAGGGCCCCTATAAGTTATAAGTAGGGAGCTAAAGATGAATATTAAACCTGAAATACCCCTATCTATAATTAACTGCTTCACTCTACGCTATAGGCCTCTAATATAAATTAAACCGAATCGTTAATTAGCGGGTTGCTTTTAAAGTAAGTTTATTATTATTGTGGTTCTTATGAGCAAAACCCTTCCCATTCGAATAAAAGCAATTCATATAGCGCAGCAATCACATCGGCTTTTGCCTAGTAGTGTAGATGCGGTTCTATATCTCACATAGACCCTGGAATCGTGGCTGTTTTTGGCGCTTTACCCCTACCCACGCGGCGTTTCGATAGAAGAGGCGAAGCTGAGGATTTCAATCTTAAAGTGACGGAACTCTAGTTGTCTACGCATTCTGCCTAAGGACTCCGGCTCCCTTCAGCTTCTTGGCATAGTTAAGACGATAACGATGATCGGTATATCAGCTCCATTAATTTATAGTTTACGGAATCTCGTGTGCGGCATAGCATGGTTTCTGATCCTTGCAAATTATATCCTGCTTGACCCCTATTCTTTTTTGAATTCCGACGGTGTGATTGCCAAACTGAACAACACGTGGACTGAGTCTGAACTCCAGAAGTTCGACCAGAACCTTCACGGTGGGATTTTGCCAGCATCGAGAACCCAGATTCCATGGGCTTGGTGAACACTGTTCTCTGCCAGCTTGATATCATACTTCAACGTCGATGGCACACGACTAGCTTAACTGTATTAGCGCCGAAGAAGCGCCCGGGGCAGGCGTGGAAGCCCAGCCCGAAGCCAAGATGATCAGGCGAAGTGCTGACCAGGTGGGCTGTCTTCTCGTCTTGCTCTGAGGCTTCCCGCATACGCAGGAAGCGGTACCCGTCGAAGAGTTCGTATGTTTCGGTAGATCTCTGGGTCCCACATCTTCTCGGCTGAAACGGCAATTCCTGACTCCTTAAGGAGCAGAGTGTCGTCCTGCAAGCGAACTTCTGACATGACTCGACGACCAAAACCAACTGCGTGCGCATGTCAGTAAAGGTCATTCCACTCAAGCTCATCCCAGAGCTTCCTAGTTCATCAGAAACGGGAGACACCCATCATGTTGGGACGATGGCGAGCCAGAGAAACGGAACTTACCAGCTGCGACTGGCTTCATCAGACGCAAAGTCTCTTTGAGCACACTGTCAAGAAGCTTCATGCTGTAAAGAGACGTGGGCTTCCACCCGCTATCTCCCAGCACTGAGCGAATCTCATTTCTCAGAGGCTCGAACATGTCCGGGTTCTTGCAGAGATCCATGAGACTTTGCGATATGAGATCGTTGCTAGTCAGAATCGCTAAGATGGAAAGACCCAGCTGCTGCGCCGTGGAATCATAGTCAACACCCACTTTCTTCGCAGCCGATTCATACCAGTCTTAGAGCATCGTGATATTCAAGACCAGGGTCGGCTGCGTTTTGTGCCCGCCGCTTCTCCAGAATAGGCGCAATGGTCTCTCTGGCTTCCTGGACCATGACGCGCACCTCCTGGCACTCGCGCAAGAACAAGTAGATATACTTGAACATGAACATAGGCCACCTGCGGAGGACTCGAGCTGCGTTGGTAGCTTTGTTGGTTTAGTTGACGGCGATTCTGAGCCAGCCAGGATTTCTGCATAACTTTGGTCCGAGGACGATGACGGACGACAAACACGCCACGATGCGAACAAGGATGTCTCCAAGGAGGACTTCATGCCAGTCTATTACATGTTAATCAAATATTCCTATGCGACAAGTTCGAGGCGGTCGACTTACCCTCATCGTCCGTCAGAATGTCCTTGACTCCTTGAGAGCAGCAGTCGCCTCCTCTGACAACGGTTGGTTGAGTTTTGCTCAAGGTTCAAGTCAGAAATCAATTTGACGACGATGGCTTAACAATGTGGGACTCGCAGATGCCTGCTGGAGTGAGATTCCACTTGATCACGTTGTGCAGAGTCTCGGTTCCCAGCGCAACGTAAGGCTCAAAAGCAGGGACTCCGGCTTGCCAGTACTACGAGACTCATCAGTCTGGAAATCTAAGAATCAAAACAAATTCATCTCACCAGAAGGAAGAGTTTTTTTGAGTCGAACATGTGATCGTTTCGAACCTCTGGCATGATACTGGGGTTGAGGATGATGACTCCACCTCCAAGCCCCGTATTGACTCTGAAGGGTTTTCCTCCGTACTCCTGCACTCTGCCGGCTAACGTTGCCCGCCCATTCTAACGATTTCTGGGCTGACTTTGGACGATTCTCAGGCAAGAGCCACAGATGGATGCAGTTTCTCATCAGGCTCGCGCGCTTCTTGGGCGCTGCATCGACTCACATACCATGCTATTGACATCTTGGTTCCGGCTCGCTCTCATTCGCCTCCGAGCTTCCCCTCCGGTTGAACCCGGACCCATCTCCGGATTAGGGTTCCGGTTAGCCATGTGGAAATTCCCTTTCTGACTTGGTCCGAGCCACATACGAAGCCGGGATCAACACTTGAAGCACGGAGCCAGTCAACGGTGACTAATGCATAACCGACGGGTTCGTTGACTTTTCTGTCTCCGAAACCTTAAGAAAGTTCCCTCCTCTTGCCACGTTGTCGTACTTCCCCCATTCACCGGAGCAGGAAAAACGGATTGCCACGTGGAACTAAGTTAGGCAAGTTTAGGCCCCTTTTGCGCAACCCAGGAGAGGAGAGGTTTCTTGTTACCATAATCAAGTCAATTATCCCATACAATCTCTCCAGCAATGGACCAAGGCTTGAACCCCTCATTCTTGGAGCGCCATAAGCCTTCGCTTCTTGTCCTGGCCTCGCAGATATCAGCTGCAGCACTCAATGGCCTGGCAAAAGTTTTGGAGACCGGCGATGAACCCATACACCCATTTCAAGTCTTGTTCGTTCGTTTCCTTATTACCGGCCTAGGGTCGACAATAATCCTTTGGCGCACACAGGCTCCCAGCTTCCCATGGGGAGTTCCTGAGTTGAGGCCGCTACTGGCCCTGAGGGCGGCAGCAGGCATTTTCGGAGCCTTCGGGTTTTACTGTGAGAAGAAGATAGTTCTCCGCATAAAAAGTTTGTAAGCTAACAAGCATCCAGTCTCTATCATATACCTCAATCTCAGCGAGGCTACGGCGTTGAACTTTCTCGGGCCCCTATCCGCCATGATTCTGACCAGGTTCCTCGATTATGGGACTTTTGAGGTCGTAGACCGCCTTGGGGCTCTTATTGCGCTGCTCGGAGTCATCCTTGTCGTGCAACCAGATGGTCTTTTCGATCACCGGGCCGCCGTCGCGAGCGCTGCCCAGACTGTCGCTGAGGGCGCTTCGAAAAAGCGAATGATGGGCTTTGGATTTGGCCTTCTTAGTGTTTGCGGAGGAGCAGTGAGTATAATATTGAGTCTTGACGACTGGAAAAAACATTGAAAAATCGCAGGTTGCGTTGACTGCGATTCGCTGCATCGGCCCTCGGGCGCATCCCCTCTTCAGCGTCAACTACTTCGCATGGACCGTGGTCGCTATCACCACAACATCCTTTTTCCTCATGAACAGCATCGATCTAACGCGAGATCCCCTCGTCTGGCTGAAGTTGACGCCACTTGGTGTCTTTGGTTTCGCGATGGTGAGTGCTTTGACCCCTTCCTTCATCACGTGGAGGCGAGGCCGCGAGATGCTGAAACGCAGATCAGGAGTACCTCCTAACAACAGGAATCGCGAACGATTCTTCTTCGACGGCAACCATTATGATCTACTCGCAGGTGCTGTGGGCTTTGATGCTTGACTGGATCATTTGGCGCGCCAGTGTCAATCTCCTAGCTATGATGGGCATCGCAAGTGTGGTTACGAGTTTGTTCGTGGTGTCGTCTGCGAAAGAGTGGGTATGGCTTCGTAAAGTTCAGTACCATGCGATCGGGCAAAATGTCTCCGACGAAGAGGAGTCTGATCATGAGGAGCTGGTAGAGATGGGCCCGAGTAGATCCGTTGTGTGATATGTGTCGTGGACGTAGACTGGTCGGGAGTTCTGGAGTTAAGGTTAAGAAAATTTGACAAAGATACGAATCTCGAATGAGATACAATCCACGGTGCGTGCAAATCGACTACACGTCGAAGCTTTTTATCCTGGTATCGAATCGAAGTCTGCCACCCAAGAGGCCCAGCTCATGGCCTCTCATATCAGCGGCTAATTGCCGACTAGGTGCTCGGGCATCGGGAAGGATCG
This sequence comes from Colletotrichum euphorbiae, assembly GCA_037178605.1. Taxonomy (NCBI): domain Eukaryota; kingdom Fungi; phylum Ascomycota; class Sordariomycetes; order Glomerellales; family Glomerellaceae; genus Colletotrichum; species Colletotrichum euphorbiae. Next base: position 16,079 of record JAXCEF010000272.1, read on the forward strand.
CTGATAGCTAGCTGCCGGAGATCCAAGAGAGATCTATCTCATATCAACGCCCAGAGGTGCGCATGACTCTTTTCAGACTGCACTTGATTGTTGTCCTCTGCTGGATTTGAAGGTTTCAGAATTGGGAATCTTCCTGGTATCTGAGTGCCACAACGTAGTGCTGAGTCCCTCATACTCGGAACGTCCTTCTGGCTTGGCTGATGTCGTCTGCCCACGTCAACCCAATGCAAGGTTTCATGAAGGCCAACGGTGTTCCCAAGCAAGTTTGAGGTTGAACGGAGAAGCCGACCACGATGGTGAACGTGCCAATTGTCTCCTAATATCGATGCTTTCGAGGACCGAGAGGCCATTCCATGATGTCTTTCCATTCAAAGCGTCCGAAAGATATTCTCAGCGCACCCAAAGCAGCTCTTTTACTTCTAGCGCATGCCTTTTGAAAGGTATATGGCTCGATCAGTACGTTCCATTCCTTGGCTGCTTTTCGGGTGCGAAAGATACCACCCGTCGATGGAATGCCGTTGCTGTCCATGGATGTCTACTTCATTGGTTCAAATTCAGCCGAGTTTCCAAGGACTTTGATGTCGAATGAGGTCTTTCCAGCAGGCTGCGATTTGATTCCCGATGTCATAAGCAAAGAAAGCCGGTGGCGTCAAAAGCTGTTTTTCGGGTGGAGAAATCAGGGTAATCGGCGTTGTCAATCAGCATCACCATTCCCTGAGGAGTGTTGGCAAGAGATTACACGGCCGATCCCAGAGACGGCTTGTAGGCCATTTTGAGAGACACCTTAGGAATAACAAGTTGTCTTTCATGTCTTCTGATCCATATGACTAGGTCGCATCGAACACGCAAAAATCTGAATTCCTCCAATGTCGTTTGCTGAACAAAGATACCGTCAGTATACCCGAGGGCGTTGGCAACTGACACAATGAACAGAGTACCAGTTTCGTCTTCCGCAATTGGTATGACAGAGAAGTTGACTCTAATACCTGCGTTAGTGATGCCCATGGCTGGGTCCTGGATTGGCGTGAATAATCGATCGTGTCCAAGGGCTGGGCTGTTTGTCACCTTTGTGGGAAAGTTCGGGTTTTGAAATCAAGAGTAGGGTTCTCAGCAAGTAGACCCAAGAACGGATTTATTCCTCTGTGCATCTTCCATTTCCAGTTAGATGGTTGGGCCCATAGGAAAATGGATCTGTCTTCTGACGATTTCAAGATGTGCTCCTGCAGGCGTCTGAAAGCTTTGGAAACACCTTCTCCCATGAAGACGAGGCATATTCACATCAAATGTGTCAAACAAGGAGTAGGCCTTGTCTTCTGGTCGGGTGGTGATCCTTGTGGAAGCCCATTGCAACGGTTGGCAAACCGGAAGTCTGAGCGGCGTCCTTGGATTCATAAGAGTACACTGTGGAATGCCAGTTTTGGCTTACGGAAGGTAATCCGCATAGCACTCGTGAAGCCTGTGACCCTTCTTCTGCCTTCTTCGCGTCATTCTCGTAGATAACTAGGTGCTTTCCACGGGTCTTATCGGGCATAACTATAGCTGCAAGGACGTGCTATATTAGTTTCTCCCACTTATTGCTGGTACTAACCTAATTCTTATTGGAGTAAGTAAATAACCTAGTCTAGTAGGACTTACTGCTATAAGTACTATATAGGAATTCATTTAGGTGATCTTATTCCTTATAATTAGGAAGTTACTTCTAGCTATTTCAGGTTTGGCTATCCTTAAAAGAGATATCTCTTAGGTGTATATATAGGCTATTGTCGCCCTCTGGTTTAATTATTTTTATATTAATATACTCTATTATAGGAAAGGGATTATTAGGGAGTTTAAATAGCATATATGCATTAGGCGTAGAATTACTAGAAGAAGCTGTTTTAAGGTAGAAAGAGGAAAGGATTCTTTTCAAAATTTAAAACCATGCTTAATTTTGTTATTATTACTAAAATAGATAAGTAACTCTAAGGCCTGTTAAATAACGCCATTAAGTTTATTACTAACCGTAAATTAAGGAAGTTATAATAAAATGCGTCTGCTTAGTTTAGTGAATTTCAAAGGCTGGGACTCTAACAAAGTAGGTCTATATCGAGTAGTTTTGTAGTTTAGATTAATTAACGCGTTACCTAATACTTAATTAATGCTCTTCTAGCACCTACTAGTAGGCTATATAGAGTAGGTACTATAAAGAGAATCTTAAGATTGACTAATTATCTTTTAATCTATACTTATCAATCTCTTTAATTACTACTAATAGCTATTTTAGTATTATTAGTATATAAACTGATAATACTCTTAGGCTATTTATACTAAAGTTCTTCTAATAAGAGGATATAGAGCTCAAAAAGGCTGATCTCACTACTAAGGCTAAATAGCAAATTAACTATAAATCCCCACTAATATTTAATAATCGTATCGTTACTTTAGGCAAAAATAGTAGTCTTACTCTTCGCTAAAAGGGGTAAGAGACTAAAATCAAACTAATTGACCTGAGGGCAGGCCTAACTAAACGAAAATAGCTATACATTTAGCAGAGGGCAAGAGGGGCGTATATCGCCTCTATTTGCTAACCTAAGGCCTATTTCGACCTATTTGCTATAGCCTAGCATTAAAACCCCACTGCAGAGGACGAAAAAGCCCTCAATTGTCGCCTTAAATAGTAAAAGGAGAACCTCAATCGAGGCCTGACCTTTATGCCTATCGACCTAGCTATAGTGAAACTCTTTATATTTATAGATAGGTCTTTTGTAAATAATGCCGACCTGTCTTTGTAGATTGGATTTATTGTGGTTATCGCTAATGAGACTATGGCTAACGATACCTTCGCAGTAACTAGCAATATTATCCACTTTAGCTCGACGAAGTACAAAAGGGTTACATAAAGTGTTCTAGCCTCTGAGGTCTATGGTATGGTGGCTGGCGCAGATTTGGTCTATGCTATCGCTAACATACTGCAAAAGATCACTACATGCTTAAAGAAGCCTACTATTCCTACTATTCTTCATACTACCTTATATTTGCTATATGAGTGTCTCGTGAAGCTTAGCATTATAAAGGAAAAGGGCCTCATAATTAATATAATAGTACTATATTAGTTATATAAATAACATGAGATATATAAGGGCAAGGTAGATCAATAGAGATAATAACCTAGCTGATGCCTTTACTATAGGGAGCCTAAATCCATCCCTCAATCGATTTATTGACGATAATATAGCGAAGATTTGAATGGAAGGATGGGTAATAAAACAAGAGAAGGGCTATAAGGGCCACGATATCCCCGCTACGAAAGATAATAGCTACGCTATTAAGGGTAACGATGTAGGTATAGATGGAGGTATAGAGGGAGGCCTATAATAGCTATAAGGAGGCTGTCAAGGATAGCGATGAAGGTATAGAGGAAGGCCTTAGAGGGGAGGATTTGATTTATATCGTTTTGGGATCTACGAATAACCTAGTATATATCTTAAACTCTGACACACACGCACACTTCTGAATAGCTTCAATACGAAAGATGCGTATTAGGGCTACGCGCGCGTTTGTGTCACCACGCCCGTGTGCAAACCAATACTAACCCTTTAGCTCCCACTATTATCCCCTCTCTAGGTTTACTATGAAAGAAAGGCTAATAGAGGCTATATAAACCCCTTACTATTAATAGTAAGACCTATATTCTGAAACTACTTAATAGACTCTAAACGTTCTAATTAATAGTTATATACTTATAGTACTACCCTAAATATAATATAGAGGATAGCGCTACGCTACTACCTCCTCTAAACATAAATAATAGAAGGGAAATAGAGCTAGATAACAGAAGTCCCGCTACGCTATTGCTAGAGGAACTAATAAACCTAGTCCCGCGCTACTAAGGAAGACTATATAAAGGAGAAGAAGAAGTCCAAGAAATATTATTAGTAGGCCTAGAATATAGAAGTATATAAGTAGTAAATAAAAGATTTAAAAATACCTATAATTACTACATTTATAGCTACTACTACCTAAATACTTACTAATAGAATTAGTAATATTATACCTTTTTTAACTATAAGGAAGCAAATAGATTATAATCTCGCTATACATCAATATAAAGATAGTATTATTAAAATACTAGAAGAACCGTTTATAGCTTTATTAACTATAGAGATAACTACTCTTTAGAAGCGTACAAGGTTATTCTATATAATACTACCATCTATAGTCAATATTATATCTTTAAGTCCCATATAGTTAATAAAGTAATAACCTTTACCTCTCTAGTGATCTATCTTATCTAGAAGAGTAACTTATTAAAGTTCTGAATATTATCTTACTTAATACTAAAGGCCTCTAAAGTTTGCTTATACTCCTCAAACTATTCCTTAATATATTTGAGGTTAGCTTCAGCCCTAAGCCTCTTAGCCTCCTTGAACCTAGGGGCATTAATCTAGATCTCAGGATGCTTACCCAACTACTCAGGGAGCCGTTTAGTATAGAAAGGACTAGCTAGGATGAGGCGATTTTTATATAGGTAATTAGTATAATATATAAGAGCCTTATTAGTAATAAATACCTACCTAGGGAACCTCTCTAGTAAATTTCTATATATAATAAGGCTTCTATTCTCAGCTTTAGTAAGAGCAGGAGATTAACCCCCTTTTAAATTAATTAGTAGAGGCTTCCCTGCTTTAGGTAAGTCATAATACTTATAAATAGTCTATTTAGAGGCTATCCTAAACTTCTTAGCGCATTCTCATAGGAAGGTATGTTATATAATTATATATAACGTATATAATGCGACGCAAAATACTGTTCTATAGCAGCCTTTGCCTTTTTTGCTAGATTTGTTTTAAACATCGTGGATAGAGTAAATTTAAGTAGAAAAGAATAATTTCAAAGGTTTCAAGCAAATTTATTCAGTAGTTATTAAGATACTTAGGAAGAGTAGGTTGGGGCTAGTCTAGTGAGGCATTTGTTATACATAAGTATATCTATTTGCATAAGTAAAAACCCTGAGTAAGAGAGGAACGAACTTAGGAGGCTGCGCTAGCCCCACTCTGCCCAAGCCGAGGAGTACATGACTTGTTGTTACGTATCTTTTGTGTGCATTTAGCCCAATTAGTAGTGCCGCTGCGCGCGCGCATGCACTGAAGGCTGAGATGCTATTGGCTGCAGCACTGCGCCACTTTGTGGGGCCCGCCCTTTATAGTATGAGGCTTAGCCCGCCCTAAATAAGAGCTTATAATATAAGAGACTTCTCCTAATATAAAGAGACCCTCTAAAAGTCCTCCTAACTCTATCTTTAATACCGCGCTAAGTATATAATTATAGAGAGTTAATATAGGTATACTCTATGGGCGAATTATAGCGTAGAGGCTTATGCCATCTAGTATAGATTCTTTAGCCTTTTTGAGGTGAAACTAGGTGAAAGTGGGATTTTAAAGATAGTGGGATTTCGGAAAGATGTTTTTTTTTGAATATTGCGGTGGGATAAATACGTGCGGCGACAATTAGTGTGGTATTTAGAAGCTGAAAACGCATTACATTTAGGTGTTCGGATGTAGGGGGTGTGCGGTTGTTTGGCGTGGGTTCTTATTTATTTCTATAGATACTACTATAACTAGGCTCTATATTAGTGCTCTTATATCTATTAAGCTCCTAGAAATACCTTATTGAACTAAATATAAAACTATAAGATATCTAATAATGAGGCTTAGTATATATAGGAGATAGTAATATCTCCCTAGTAGGCTTACCTCTATGATAGCTTCTAACGCGTCAGGTGGATTAACTAAGGAGTTTTAAAAGACTAGCTAGCTTCTCTCTAACTAAAGTAAGCATAGTAGCAACTGAGATAGACATAGTAGATATAGCAGCTCTAGCCCTCACTTAAATTCTAGAGGTTAGTAGTAGCTACATAATAATATCTCCTACTATATTATTAATTTTAGCTTTTTACTAGATATAAATAAAATAGTAGAAACCCATTTAGCTATATTTACTTTCTTTAAAGGCTCCTATATCCTCTCTTGAAGTATTATTTTAGATACTTCTAGTGCGTTTTATATTATTAATAATAAAAGAAAGCTAGTAGCTAGGTTCTATATTTACTTATGTAGTAATACAGTGATTAAGGTAAGTAGCATAGGTATGCTTTTACTAGGAGGGGTATCTAGTATATCCTAGATATTACTAAGAATATAGCTATAAGTCAGAAGAGCGCTTTAATACTAAATAATATGACTAAAGTAAAAATATATATACTAATATATTCCTAGAGGCGCTCCTTAATAAGATAAGTATTTAATATAGTAGTTGTAATTATACGTTATAGCTTAAGAAGTCCAGTAATTCTACTTATATTAAGTAGCTTCTTTATAAGACTAACTTAGTATTCTCCTGATATAACTCTATTTCTGTTTACTTGCCTTACTCTAGGATTCCTATAAGCTCTCCTAGCATTATAGCTCTATCTAATAATAAGAGATTAATATAATCCTTATATAACTACGTAGCTAAATATACTAATAGCATTTATATTTAGTATCTTTACTTAGAATACGTAAGTTAAGCTGCTCTCAAGCGCCTAGTTTATAACGCTAGGGGGTATAACTTAAGGCCCCCTCAGATATTGAATATGAATACTACGCTTGAGTAAATACTACTTAGGTTATCTCATATGATTTATCTAAAGGTAAAGCCCCTTAAACCTAATACAGAATAGTATAGGACCTTTTTAATTATTAGAAGCTTAGTAGACTACACCCCTAGATGCTCCTAATTAAGGATAGGTATAAAGGAAGGCTCTTTAGGATCCATTACGTTTCTAAGGAGTATAATAAGACATTTAGGGCACTGAATATATTTAAGTATTAGGTATGAAAATAATAAGGCTTAATTGTTTATAAACTCTATGATAATATTGAGTATATTATAATTACTATCCTAGGCTTCACACGATGTTAATAATAGATAGTAGAGCTAAGTAGTAATATAGACTTCTACTAGCTAATATAACGGAGCTTATAGGAGGAGGTAAGCGCAAAGGTAGCGAAGCTATTCTAAAAGCCCTTATAATATTATTAGCAGCATATTAACTAATATACCTTATATTAGAGGTATAAAGAGCATCTATCATTATTTTAATAGTAGCCTGCTGTTACGGGCTACGCCCGGTTGGAACCATCTGGGCTTCTGCCCAGACTCACCGCTCTTGGGGCCCACCTAGTAGCCACCCACAAACCTAGCATAACCGCACTAAAGCAGAAAACCCTTCCTTCTCCCTCGTCAGCTTTAAATAAACAGTATTATACTACCTCTAAATACATAGGCTTAGGTCTAGCCCTTCGCAAATTTAAAGCTTACTACTAAAATAATAAGAGATAAATTAGATACTACTCCCCACTAGTGACTAAGATAATTAATAACCTAATAGTTAATAGCTAAGGCGAGCTATTATATACTAACTTAGTAACAGCATTAAACTACCTCTAGTAATAAATATAGAAGCTATAGAGGGGCAACTAGTAACTAGCTACGCCCCCCCAGATAATACTACTGGAACGATTCCTCTTCTAGAAAGATAGGCCCGCTCAACCTAAAGTTAGTGCGCTGTCTGATCTGCTAGCGCTAGAGGAAGCACAATCAAAAGGAAGTTCCTGATCAAGGGAAACCTTGCTGCGCTCTGCTTCTCCTCTATTGCGCTAGCGCCGCTCTAGAGGAAGCGCAATTAAAAGGAAGTTCCTGATTAAGGGAAACCTTGCTATGCTCTGCTTCTCCTCTATTGCGCTAGCGCCGCTCTAGAGGAAGCGCAATCAAAAGGAAGTTAAGGGAAACCTTGCTGCGCTCTGCTTCTCCTCTATTACGCCCTAACTAGCCTGCTCGCGCTGAAAGTTACTGAAAGTTACTGAAAGTTGCTGAAAGTTGGGGGTATTTGCGATGCCCACATAGATCTAGTCTGCGCGGGATTATTATTCTTCGCGAGTATTGTTTGAAGAGCGCGGGATTGTTGGTCTTTGTAAGTAGTATTGGATTAGACCACAATAGGTCTGCGCGGGATTGTTGGTCTTCGCGAGTATTGTCTGAATAGCGCGGGATTATTAGTCTTCGCGAGCATTATTGGAATAGACCACAACGGGTCTAGGTAAGGCACCACCTCATATAATGAGGAGATCGGGTGTTTGATTCACCCACGAGGCACCATTAGAACGACGCAGAGGATATATATGAGCAGGCAGCTAAGAATAGCTACTAAAACCAACATGAAACCCCTGAATAGAGTCGCGCGCCCTTGGTCCTATGCCAGCAAGGGCGACTCACTGCCAAATGGTCCTCGGAGTGAGGGAAACTCATGCAGAGCTAAGGGACTCCTAATTAGAGGCCCCGTAGGTGATGAGATATCCCTGGAATATCGCGGAATCAGATGACAAGCCTTGTTGAAGTGATATAACACCCTTAGAATAGAATAGAATAAAAGATATATATAGATATAATAGTGCGCGTATGTGAAGGAAGGTATCTGTGGAAAAAGAAGGTGAAAAGTTAGATGAAAAGAAGATTGTCCTCCTTTTGAAGGATAGGAAGAAAGATAGCCCCTATTTATAAGGGGATTAGAGTGCTAGCAGAAAGAAAATAAGATAGCTGATCTGTTCGCTTGCCGGCTCTAATATATCCTTCTAACCTTATTATAAGATATATAATTATTAAGTACTAGCTTAGCACTTTAAAAGCACTACATAAGTAGGTGCTTCCTTTCTAAGTATAGTATATTACAGCTAGAATATTTAACGCTATTAGTGCTTTAGAGAGTAAAGCCCTAATATAGCCTAATAATATTACTATAGTTATTTACTATACTATTAAATAAGCTAAATAAAATTTAGAAAAAGCTAGTTTTATAATAATGAATAGTTAAGGGGAGGAGTAGAGAATAGGTTATAGTCAATAGTCTTTATTATAATAAGCCTTTTATAAGGCTAAGGAGCCAATATTTCAGAAGTCTTTATGTAATAACTACGCCTTATACTAACTATATATATAGACCCTCTACTATACATATTAGGCTTATGTCTTATTAACTAGGTTAAGATATTCTTATAGACTAGGATTTTAATACTAATAAAAGGACTACTAATAGTAAGAAGAATTAATTAAATTAACTAATTATTAGCAACTTTTACTAATAAAAAGCAGACCTCTAGATACTAAATATTAATTAAAATAGATAGGCTTAACTAAGATATACCTTATAAACTCAAGAATAGCATCCTCAAAAAAAAGAGCCTAGAAATGCAATTAAAGTAGGAAAAAAGAAAGTATAATTACTACTTTAAAGATTGAAATCCCCCTACGCCTAATAATATAGATATTAACTGTCCTAGCCTTAGTAAAAGAGATTCGCAAACCTAATGACTAGATAATACTTTGGAAACTAAAGAGATAAGGCTATTAATAGAGTTTAATACTATTTAGAATACTAGGATAAGAGATATAGTTAAGCAGTTTCCAAGAATAAATAAATAATAGCAACTAATTAACTTAATATAACGTATTAATATGCCTGGATCTATAAAACTATTTATATTACCTTACTTTATACCCTTCCAATATAATTAAGTTTATAATAACTACTATAATAATATAGCTAACTTTAAGTATACTAGACCTAAACCTAACTCTATACTAAATAAAGATAACCCTATTCCTATAGTACCCTAGTATATTAGAAGTAATAAAGAGTCTATAAGTTATCTAGTAGTATAATATAGGAAAGAGTTATAGATTACTATAACTAATTATACTACCTATTTATTCAATATTTATAATACATAAGGAACACTAATCTTTGAACAAAATATAGATATTTATAATTTTATAGAGTTACTATAAATAGTAATTAGAGGCTTCCCTTATAAGCATTATACTCCTTTTCATAGCATACCTTAGGTGCTAGGTAAAACCCCTAATAAGACTTTAGTAGAAGCTATAGACCTAGACCTAAAAAACGAAATCTATAATACAACTATAGTTATTTTATTCCGAAATTACAGCAATACATATTAAGAATTAATTATAGTAAACTAAGTACTAGGCCGCAGCTACTACTAGGATTTAACATAGGACTTATAAAGCAACCAGAGGTTCTTGGATACTATGAATAATCTCAAAGAGTAATATAAGATATTAAGAGCCCCTAATTAGTTACTATAAATTCTATTAATAAGCTAGTATATTATTAACTCTATATAATAATAAGATAGCTTTATATATAGGCTTCAATATGTTAAGTAAGCTCAGGCGTTTATCTAAGAAGGCTTCTTATTACCTTAGTATAGTTAAATAGTCTAGAGGGATCCTATTACTTTCCTAGAGTTTAATATCCTATTAGTTAATTAATATTTTCTACTATTACTTTAGAATTTTATAATATACCTATTAAAAATAGGTTAATACTAAGAGATATTAATATCTTCAAGAAAACCTTCAGAAAATCATTATTCTTTCCCCTATTATATTATATTTACTCCTATAGATAGTTAGCCTCCTATTAGTAGAAATAGTAATATTATTTTCTCTCTAACTCAGAACCCTCCTTCTAGTTATTGCAGTCTGCTCGTATCTACACTTATACTAATACCTATATCTATACTACTATAGTTACTATATTATTATTATTTAAAATATCTAACAGAGTGCTCAACTATCTTAGGTACCAAATTAAAGGTCAATGATTACAGAGCCCCAACGCTATCACAAGACCTATAAGGCCTTCTAGAACCTTATTAGCAGACCTACCAAGCTATTCTAATTAACCTAAAGCCTTAAACAAGCATAATTATAATCGTAAAGACTATATATAATAATACGTAGATCAGTAGGATTAGAATAAATAGAATATACCTAAGGGGGCATATCACTATAACTTTTTATATCCACCTTAATAGGGAGGATAGTTTTAGTTATATTAGAGCTTTGAATAAAATAAGGCATACAAAGAGGAGCCAGATAAAGAGAGATAGTTATCAAGGTGTAAACTAAAGCAGAAAGCAAAAGCCAATAATAGCCCCATCTTATAGCAAGACTGCCCACTACAATAGAAGAAGTAAAATAAGTCTGAAAATAGGGCTTTATATAATAGCATCTCTTTTATTTCCTTTATTTTTAATTAGTTATTAAGACTCTCTATAGAGGTCCTTCAGTAAGTCTCAAGGGGATAATTAGGATAGGATAGGTTAGTTTAGCTACTTAGTTAGTAGAGCTATAAGCCCACTATTAATAGAGTTTAAAAGCAGAAGACTATAATATAGAGAGAGGAGGAGACTTCTTCACGCTTCCCTATAACCCCCATCTATAGTTCTTTGTGCCTCAAGAGGCTTATACCTTACTAATCATACATATGATTTCCTATGATATCTCTTCTATTTTAAGCCTAATTCTTCACATTCTTTCTAACTAGATTTACAAATCGCTACGCGCATTTTTTGAGCCTACTTTTATTATTTCTATCCTTTTGTGGGTAGTATTATGTTGTTTGCTATCTTTGTAGTCCTCACTGGGCTCCTGCTCTTCTTAGTACCTTTAGGTATATAGATATATATAGGTTTATATATTAATAAAGCTAGGTAGCTAGGCTTGAAAGCTTTACCTCTATAGAGAAAATTAAAATTACAAGAGTATTAGAGGGGGTTCATAATATAGTAAAATATTAGAAGAAGGTTAGGAGAGATTATTTTAGAAGAGAAAAAAGGTATAGGAGAAAGCTACTTACTCTTCTCTAAGCTTAGAGAGATTAGAGGGAGTATTTATATATAGAAGAGCTAGGCTTATAACTCTTATAAGCCTATAGGTAGGAGTTAGAGCGAGTTATAAGAGATAACTCTCTTATCTAAAGATAGTTGCGCGTAGAGTGTAGCAAAGTAGGTAGGAGAGTAGCTTATAAAAGTATAAGGCTATCCTACAAGCTACTATAGCTATGCAAGCCTATTGTCAGCGTCTTCTTGGTATGCCTATAGTAGTACTAAGGGGGTAATAAGAGGTTTGATAAATAATAGTGAATAGGAATAATATATAGTGAAATAATTAAAGATAGGTTTTAGTATTAAAGAAGTAAAAGTCTTATATTATTATATCCTATACTACTAGTCTTATTCATAGATAGTAGACGCTATATAATAGTATTAGTATACTATATAGTAGTAACTATATATCATAGTATATAATAGTAACTACATACTATTTATATAGTAATATCTACCCCTAAATAGAAAAAGCTATTATTCTAATAATAAATATATCCTATTCTCTGCAAAATAAAGCTATAATATAGGCGATCTAATTAAAAATGTCGCTAATATTATTAGCTTTGCGCCTCTTCTTTGGCATAGTAGTCTTAGGGGTAGTGCAGATAGAAGTTAGGGAACTAATCTTAGGGACCCTACTAATAAGAGCATAAAGAAAAGTAACCTCAGAGCGAAGAGCTTCTACCTCCTTATTAACCTTAGTAGTAGCCTAAGTAATCTTATTGCCTAAGACCTACTTAGTAATTATAATATTTTTAATATTAGTAAGGTAGTTAGTAAAGTTATTCTAGCTTATAGTACTAAGGGCCTTAATATTAGCCTTAAGGGTAGAAATATAGGGAACAAGTTTCTCATAAAGGCTAGTAGTAAGAGTAGTAACCTAAGTATTAGTATATTTAGTAGTAGTAGTAATATTATGAGTAGTCTTATAGGCCTTACTAGTAGTAATATAAGTATCATTATTAATTATATAGATACTCTAGAGGCTAAAAACTATAGTAGGTAATATTAGGTTAGTATAATTAAGCATAATAAAACTATTAGTAAACTTAGCGTTAAAGGTGCTAGATTAGTAAGAGATAAATACTACAAGTATAGATATACAGAAAGAAAATAAGTAGCTATATATGAGACTGCTTAATATAGCAGTTAGAGCGTGTTTATAGGTGCCTTAGATATAGCAGACCGCTAGGTATAAGGAGATATTAGCGATTATGCGCTTCTTACTACTAAAGATTGTAAGAGTATGGCTATAGGCCTTAACTAGGAAAGGTTAGAATGTTAGAACGTAGGTATCTATTACTGTATTAGACTATTGCTTAAGGTCTATGCTCTCGTGCGTGATAGGACTTTCCCCTTTATATGTTTGCTTGCTACTAATTTACTGGCGTTTCGCCGATAATGCGGCCGTGCGAGGTATATCTTACTATTATTCCTTATAATTATCCCCCTCTCTAAAGCCTTAGTCCCTAAGGCGTTAAAGAAAAGAAAGTGGGGTATTGCAGCATCTAGCGCTGCGGTTCGGTTTGCTAACTACAGGGCGACCTAATAGCAGCAGATAGCAGTATTTAGCCTCGCCAGCTGCTATTTATTCTTTCTACTATTTTTTTCTTTTTGCTAGACTTGGATAACTCTGGCGAATAACGTATTTTTAGTTGTTATACTACAGCTATTTTTTGAATTTCCTTTATGTTACAATTCATAATTAGTTGCCAATTATTATGCGACTATCTACTAGTATATATCTAGTAATTATTAATTTTTGTTACCCTGCGACCCTAAGTATAAAAGGGTCTCTTCTTTTTGAGGTCTCCAACCTAGTGAAGTTTTATCTTATTTATAAATTTTAACTAGCCGCCTCTCTTCTCTCAGCGCCTTCTCCCCAACTCATCGCTACATTACAGAGTCTACTACCTTTTTCTTCTTATTTTTACCTACTTCCTCCTTTTTACTTCCCAACCTTCTACTACTTAATTACTATAATATCTCATATCACTTATATAGGCGCAGTACTCACAAAATACCTACATAAGCCTGAGAATCTCTTAGGTAATCTTACTAGTAATACTAATAGCAGCTACCCTTACCTCAGATGCCTAACTAAGATACATCTCGATATCATTAACCTTTGCTATATATGCAGCAAGCACGCGCAGAAGTGCGTCTACTGCGACTATAATAAGAAGACGTATTACGCTATAAGTTGCTAATTAGTTACTATCTATTTATTATATCCTAATTGCTCAATAGGTCCCTCAGGAGCTTTAGGGTGCTACCTAGATAACCTGGGGTATATTCCACTAGTTCTAGATCTAGGAGAGTGAGGGCGTGTTAACCCCTCTCTCTTATTTTTATATCCCCTAGGCGCTTGCTAATTATTTAGCGGCGTAGAAGAAGATCAGCAAGCTTATTTATAATCCCACTACTAGCAGCAGCTCGCAGAATATAGAGCAGTTATAGCTCTAGGAGCTTACCTCTATCTATAAGTATCTTGCTCTTAACGTCCTGGTTTATATATACTACTATTCGCCCCCCTTATGCTGATTGCTCCCCGCTAATAAGCTACTTAGGTTGGAACCCTCTATAATAGCACTAATATTCTTTAGTAACTAAACGCTACTTAGCCGCCCTATATTTATAATAATACCCCTATTATATATCTTATTAATAAGATTAACTAACTAGTTACTAACCTATTAACGGTTCTAGTCCTAATGCTCGCTTAAGAGCGTAATATTAACTCTTTCCCTATTTTTAGTAACGAGCTTTAGGGCCGCCTCGCTATATTTTCGTTAAATAATATCCCCTCCTGCTATATTACTATTACTAGCGCTTATTCTATTTCTTATACCTCCTACTTTCGCACTCCCACTAAGAAATATAGGCAGCTAGGCGGTAATAAGTTAGTGGATGAGAATAGAAGTAGTAAGAAGGCTAAGTGCGCTATTACTATCCCCAATAGCTCTTCTAGTAATAAGTTAGGCAGCAGTCAGCCTACTAGCAGCAGTAGTAAAGCAGCTACTACTAGCAGTAGTAGCGCAAGTAGTACTAGTAGTAGCTAGGGAGGTAATAATAATAGCTTACTAAGTAGTAGTTATAGTAGTTATAGTTCTTATATTTCCTATAGTCTTTATGCCCCTCATGCTCCTCGCAGCAGTTATACTCCTTATAGTAGTTATAGTAATAGTTAAATAACTATATAGGCAGTTAGTTATTTTTATTTTCCTTATAGAATAATACCGTTTTAGCTTCTCGCTACTATATTAGCAATACTTCTCCACTAATTAAATTATTTTTATATTAAACTTTACTTCTTATTACTATATCCTTTTACCTAATTATTAGCAATATATTACTATAACTTAGCTAATTATCCTACTTTCTATAGGCTCTCTTTACTTATTTATTAAACTTATAAATAGCCTCCTATGCGTTTACTAAGTTTTCTATAGGCTCCTATATATTATACTCTATAAGCTACCCTACCTATTTCATAAGGAACGACGCCTTATTGCTAGACCCTTGCCGCATAATAATCTCCTCTATCTCCCACTCCTCTAGCTTATTCTCAAGCTCTAGATATACTAGTAAGCCTTTACTATTACTTTAGCAATTATCTTATAGCTCTAGTAGGGCAATAGAGAAGATATTATATATTCTACAGTACTATTTAGGTAGGTGGACTCTATATGCCTATTTACTAACTAGCTCTATAATAGTAACCTAAATAAACCTAGGCGCTAGTTTCTCATTCTTAAACCTAAAGTTCTTTATTAATAGCTTAATAACCTATCCCCAATAGTATATCTTCTCTTGATGCCACATATTATAGTACTTAGCTTAAGCCTCTATAGCTTACTACTAGTGCTCCTAGGCCCTTTGCCAAAGGGTTACAAGGTATTCAATATACTTACACACGCCTTATACTATAATCTTATTCACTAGGAGCATATATTCTATATAATATAGGTAGTACCTGTATAGGGCCTCTATTAGCAAATAGTCAATAGTGCTATAGCGACTATTATTATATATAAACTTAGCTTCTAGCAGTTATACTGCTTATTCTAATAGCAAGTTGCTGGCATATGCCTGCAGGTATTTCTCCAGTATCTAATGCGTCTGCTTAGTCTGCTTATTAGTCTGAGGATAATATACTATAGAAAGGCGACGCTTTATTACCCTTATATGCGTGAACTCTTTCCAGAAATAGCTAGTAAGGAGTTTATCCCAGTCACTAATAATACCCTCTAGAGTGCTAAAATAATATAGAGTGCTAAAATAATATTTAACTCGCTTATAGATAATCCGCGCTAACTTAGCAGCTATTATCCGCTTTATTATTAGAATAAACATAGCGAACTTAGTTATTTAGTAAATAATAATGAGAATTACATTATACTCCCCACCTATATACTAATAGCTTAGTAGCAACCCAGTGATAAAGTCTAGGCTGATCTCCTGAAATAGATATGCTGGGAAGGGTAATAGCTCTAATTTCCCATAGGGCTTATACCCTAGGACCCTAATCCCTTAGTATATCTAGTAGCTTATAATGTAGCTATAAACGTCTATAGCTAAATTTAGTTAATAGAACTTTCTTAAGATTAGGTTAGTAGTCTTTTAGGCACCTATATAGCCCGCTCTACTATTGTTATAGTGTTGGCAAAGGATCTCAAGTCTAAGTAATTCCTCTTATAGTATTTCTAACCTTCCCTTATAAAATAAGGTTCTGCAGTTATTAATTATATAACCCCTATAATTACTAGCTAGCTACTAAACTCTCTCTACTTACGTCTAGTAATATGAGTTATTAGCCTGTAGTTTATAGATAAGATCTTCTATCCGCTTAGAGGGTTATTAGCCCTATGCTATTTCACCTATTAAAAGCTCCCTTATAATATTATATGGGATATACTATTACGCTATAATAACCCCAGCTCTAGATAAGTCCTCTTAATTAGTAACCCCTCACTAAGCGTTCTTTATAATAGCCCTTATGCTTTAGTATTAGGTTATTATAGCTATAATAGTTATAGTATTATTAGCGCGCTATAGAGCGCAGCGCTAACTAGAGACTGAGGCGTCTCTACTCCAGGAGCTATCCCTCTGGATGGGGCTATATATAGTAGCCCTTATAGCGTTGATGAATGCCTTGGAGGTTGCGGTATAGCCTTCTAGTCCTAAAATGCTTTCCTAAAGGTCTACTGGGAGGTCTATAATAAGCTCTAGCTTCTTTACTAATATTAGGAGGATATTATTATATTTCACCTCTCCCTCTATGTAATCTGGCCTCCTAGACAGACTATCTGCTGGGTTAGTTACCCTAGACCTATACTCTAGGTTGAAGTTAAATACTGAGAGCTTATATACCTATCTAGCAAGCTTTCCCCAAAGGTCCCGCGCTAAGGCGCTAATAATGCCCTTAAGTGCCTAGTAATCTATTAGGACTATAAACTTTTTTAATATACCCTATAGGTAGTGAGCCTAATAATTAAGGCTTTCTATAATAGTAAGGAATTCCTATTATCCCACACTTTATCTCTACTTAGTATTGCTAAGTTTCTGTAAGTAGTAGGCAACTAGTTACTACTAGCTATTAATATACTCTAATAGAATACTAGAAATAGCCTTAGTAGAGGCGTTTATCTTAACTCTTATCTCTTGGATGGGATCCTAATATTAGAGAATAGTTGCGGAGCAGAAGGCGGCTTATAGCTACTTAAACGCCTTTTGCGCCTCTTCTAGCTAGATGAATTTACTCGTCTTCTTGCTATTCTCACTACTCTTTAGTAGGGAGGTTATTAGGGCTACTATACCTAAATAGCCCGCAATAAACTTGTGGTAGAAGTTATAAAATCCCAGGAAGACTTAAATCTCCCTATATATCTTTAGCAGCTTCTACTTAGCGACGGCTTAGATATAAGACGCTTCTATAGATATACCCTCTAGTATAATAATATACCCTAGGAACTCTACCTACTACTAGTAGAAACTGCATTTACTTAGCTTAGTATAGAGTCCCTATTAGCAAAGCTTATAGAGCACCTAGTGAAGGTCTTCTATATACTATTCCCTTAATAATAAATAGACTATAATATCATCTATGTATGCGATATAGCAGGTATCTAGAAGCTTAGTGAGCGCGTGGTGAATATATGCCTAGAAGGTGGCTGGGGTATTTATAAGTCTAAATAGTATAAGTATATACTTAAAGTAGCTATATTGCATCCTAAAGGCTATCTTCTATTAGTTAGACGGCTTAATGCGGATATAGTAGTAGGTATCCCTAATATTAATCTTTAAGATCTACTTCACTTCCTAAAGCTTATCTAATAGCTTGCTAATAAGTAGTAAGGGATATTAGTTCTTGATTGTGATCCTATTAAGGCCCCTATAGTCTATATAAAGGCGTAGGGTCCTATGCTTCTTTAGAATAAATAGTATTAGGGCTCCCGCTTCACTTATTAAAGCCTAGATCCTCCCTACTACCTAATTATTAGTAAGGTATTAGTAAAGCTCTTTAAGTTACTTCTTATTTAATAGGTAGAGCGGATTATATAGGGGTTTCTTCCCCTCAACTAGATTAATAGAGTGCTCTACGCCCTCTAGGAATAGAAACTCTTTTGCTACCTGCTTATTAAATATTATATATTTACTTTCTAATTTAGGTAGTAGTACTCTATCTGCATCTAGGGAGTCCTCCTCGCCCAAGGCCTTTATAGCTAGCTTATAGGGGGATATATTCCCCAAGATATATAATATATAGGCTCTCTAGCTATTTTTAATAACCTCTTATATAAATACTAATAGCTCTGCGATACTGATCTGCTTATATTCCTATATATTTATCTAGGTGTTAATTATAATACCTTCTCAGCCTATAGACTATTGTAATAAGAGGATATCTCTAGCTCCCTCTAGTTAGTAAGCCTTAGCGAATAGTTGCCTGATTTTCCTCAGCCTCCCCCTTAAGTCTATTAGAAAGAAGGTTAGCTAGTACGTTTTTAGAGATATTCCTATAGATAATCTATTAAACCCTTCTAAAGTAGGGGCTATAGCCTCTATAGGTTTTAGCTAGAGGGATTATACTAATTAACTGCTAATAATATTAACTTAGGAATAGGAGTCTATATCTATAATAACTTCCTATTTAGCGAGCTTTTGGAGGATGAGCGCCTATCCCTTTGTAGTATCTCCTATTAGGAGAACTTCTAGTCTAGAGTCTAGCGCGGGGGTTACTAGAGTAGGCCCCCAGCCTACTCGTTTTCTAATAAGTTAAGTTCCTCAACCTTCGCTATAGTCTAGATTATACTAATCCTCACCCTATTAGTAGGTAGTCAGTATCTTACTGGTATTATATTTACTTTACGCCTTGCTTTTGCCTTAGGATAGTCTCTCTACTTATATCCCCTCTTATTATAGCTAAAACATAATATAGAGTCATCCTCTAGGCCCCTAGGCGCGCTAGAACTATAACTAGGCCCCTGAGGTATATTACTAAGAGGTTAGTGAGGTATTAGGCTATGTAATCCTAGTGAGGTTCCGCGCTTCTAGCCCTACTAACCCGTTTTCTATCCTATCCTTACTGCAAGTGCGGGCCTTATAGTAGGCTCCTCATTCGCTTGCTTCTTCCTGCTCTTACTCCATAAAGACTTAGCGCCCTATTAGCGATATATGTCCTATAGGCGCTCTGCTTTAGTAGCTATGTCCCTTAGTCTTAATACCTCAACCTTCTGACGTTTTAGCTCCCTATATAGGAATAGTAGTAGTTAGAAGTATAGCATATAGGCTTCAGCCTTGCTATCCTTAATACCTACTATACCTAGGTTATAGTATATTACTAACTATTTAGCGAAGAACTCTATTAGGGACTATATCTCTTTCTAATATATAGTATTAAGCTTCTTATAGTACCTCCGCTCCTAAAGCTTAGGGTTGATATACTTGCGGCAAGTGAATGCTAAGTAATTAGCCTAGGTTAGGTCTCCTTTTAACTCGCCCCTATAGCTTTGCTACTTAGTTTATAGCAACGGGCTTATCTTTGTGAGCGCTTATTAGACCTACTGCTCTAGTATGCTATTAGGGTATAGCTAGTTTCCCTCTTTAATAGCGTAAATCCAGTTGCTAACCTAGTCTATAGTAGTATCTTTGCCTAAAGTGTAATAGTTATATAAAGGTAGCTTCTTATACTCCTTCTGGGAGTACTTCTTTATTAGACGCTTAGTAAGCTCCCATAGTAGTATTATAGTCTGCTCCTCATGCTGCTACTGCTATAGATATATCTATTCTAGGTAGCTCTCCTACTGCTTCTATAATAGTACTATTGCCTAGCTAAAAATCCTAGGAATAATACTATTAGGTATAGACTCTAGTAGGGTGCCCTATTAGCTAATACTTACTATCTATTTGCTAAGTAGTAGTTAGCCTACTTGATCTAGTGTTAGCTAGAACCTAGCATAACCCCTATCCCCTATTTCCCTGATAATAGTATTATTAGGGTTATCTATCCTATTAGCGCGATTATTGCGCTAGCTCTCCTATATCTCGGGACTTAGCGAACGATTGGGGTTATGTCAGCCTAGTCCCTATTAGTTGAAGTTAGTATGCCCGGTTTATAGTTTATTGGGGTTAAATTTAGCTACTAATTAGTTAGCAAGCTATTACTAATTTATTCCCAATATCCTAACTAGCGCTAGTTATTTAAATTAAGGTAGAAGTAATAGAATTATAAGAGTATAGCTATAGGCCTTAACTAGGAAAGGTTAGAATATTAGAATATAGGTATCTATTACTATATTAGACTATTACTTAAGGTCTATGCTCTCGTGCGTGATAGGATTTTCCCCTTTATGTGTTCGCTCGCCGCTAATTCGCTGGCGTTTCGCTGATAATGCGGCCGTGCGAGGTGCATCCAACCATTGTTCCTTACAAAGATCTCCTTAAGGAAGGAGAAAACCTTAGCTTAAGGGGTATTATTAGGGAATTATATAAAGAGGGTAATAGCAGCCTTATTAGTAGCAGCGCAGGTAATAGGTCCCTTAGGGCGGCGCTTAGCGGCGGGGTTGCTGGGGATAGTAGGCGCGTTATTATGATTATTATTATTATTATTCTCCTTAAGTTCCTCCTTATTATCCTCCTCTTTCTCCTTAGTAGGGTTATTGAGAAGCTTATTATTCTTAGCTAAAGGCTTAGAGCTATGAGGCTGGGAGGGATACTTAAAGGGGGTAATACTAGGGCTAATAACTAATCTAGAGTGCTTATTAGTAGGGCTATTAATATTTATACTATTATTGCTAGGGTATGGAGAGATAGGGTTAAAGCGCTTGGATCTATTGGGGCTAGTGGGATTAGCGGCAGAGTTAGCAGTAGTGCAGAAGGTACTAGTAGCATCCTAGGAAGGGGTAGTAGCACTAGTAGTATCATTAGAGAGGTAATTAGCAGATATTATTATAGTAAGAAGAATAACGGGAAGTTAGTAAAACGTAATAAGAGCTTATAAAGTATAAAAAGAAATAAATAAAGTAGTAAAATAGTAAAATAGTAAAAGTTTCAATATATATAGTATAGAAGAAAAGGTTAGGGTTTTTATAAGTAAAATATAGGCGGAAGGCGCTAGGCTTAGGTTGAGAAATTGTGTGAAAGTAAAGTAAATAGTTAATATAGAGATATGCATTAACCTTACGGGTTATAATTCTAATATTATGGAGAATAATAGCTTTATTAGATAAGATACCTTAATAGCTTACTAAGGCTTAGTGCAGTATAATACTGCTTTTTTAAAAGAAGGATATTTTTAGGTAAAGCTAGGTAAAGGTAATATATATAGTCCTAAAGAAAGCAGTAATAATATTTAAAGGGATCTTATTATGGGATAGGAGCGGTGCAGGTAGCCCTACTTTTCATTAGTGTGGAGTAATAATACTATTTTAAAGGCTTTAACTATATTAATAGTGTGGATAAGTAGGCTTTTATATAGCTCCTATATATTTCTAGTTGTAAAGTAGCTTTTCTACTAAATAAGATACTAGATAATAGGATTATACTCCTGCTAATTAATTTAGTATTTAACAAGGCGTTTTACTTTATACTTATTATAACTATCTATAATAATAGGTTATAGTAAGGCTAGCATCTAATAAAATAGGTTTAATCCCTTAGCTAGTTAGTAGAATTAAGTAATATTAAGGACTAGGTAGATCTTCTAAGTAGCTAGGAGATTAAGCTAGTAGGCTATGGAGTTAATGTTTATAGTAATTGAAAATAGGCTAGCTTAAGTTACTAACTACTTACGCTTTAGGCGGCTAAGAAGGTAGTAACTCTTGTTGAGGTAGACCTAAACCTAGTTACTAATATTAAACTTAATATCTATTTAATAATAGTTATAGTGCTACTAGCAGATTTTATTAGCTATATTAATAAGGCTAGTAGCTCCCTCTTAGTAGGTGAGCTAGAAGATCTTATTAGCCTCTATTAGCGCGGATTTATTAGGAATAGTATCAAGGATAGCTTAGGAGTAGAAGCTTAGTATAACCTTATTTAGGAAGTACCTAATAGTAGTTAATAAAGCGTTATTAAGTTTATACTAAAGGGCAAGAAGAATATTTATTCAGGGAGTATTTAGGTCTACTTATATATAATATTATAAGGTAATCTTGATAGTCTAGTTAATCTACTTACTCTAGTTATCAATCTGAGGATAATATATAGTAGAGAGGATGAGCTTAACTTCTAGTATAGAACAAATAGCTTTCTAAATCCTTAACATAAATTTAGGGTTTTAGTTACTAATAATATACACTAGAATACCCTAGGTATATATTAGCTAAAGCTAGATAAATATAAGTCCCTAATTCTAAGCAGTATATTACTTATTACTGGGGATTCAAAGCCCCTTCTTAGAGAATTTATATATCTAAGTTAAGAGGTAGTTAAGCGTGTTATAGCTTAGAAAGACTTAAAATATGCCTATAGAAGGGATAGGAGGTAAGTCTATAATAAAGTTATTTATTATAGTATAATAGGGGTAGAGCACTATAGGGATAAGCTAAAGGGTGCCTAGAGGTAGGCTATAATTAATACTATTCTCCTATTATCCTAAGTAATAGTAGATATATAAGTACTAGGCTTTGACTTTATTATAGAACTAAGTTTTAGCTAACTTATAAATTATATAATTAATACTAAAGTAATATTTGTTATTATATACTAACTAGAGGGTATTGCAAATAATAGCTTAGGAAATATAGAGCCTCTCTATATTATTTATATTAATATAGAAAAGGAGGCTATTATACTATATCTATAGTTGAACCTAGAAATATTTAGGGAAATAACTAATAGCTATAGCGTAGCGTTCCTCCTTAAGAGTAGCGTGAGGCGTAATGATATGCTATTAGTTAGTGTTATTATTAGTAATGCTATGTAGGATAGCGCTATATCTACTATCATTAGCATAGGCCTTTATAATTCAAGTGGAGAACTCCGCATTAAGGTGGATAATAGTCTTGATAGTAGCTCTTACTATAGAGGCTTTAGTAAGCTTAATAAAGTTGGAGGGGCTATAGTTAGTTACTTTTTCAGTAATATTATTATTAATATTAATAAGTTTATTAGCTTTAGGGAATAGTAAGGCTTAACTAGAATATTAAAGTAATAAGAGCTAGGAGAGAGTATTTAGTATTATTACAAGTTTACTTAGGATATAGGTAACATATAGTTAAAACTACAAGAGGTAATTCGCTATATTAGCAAGCTTTAAGTTTACTTTCATGAAGTTAAGTATATATAGCAATATATAAGTGAGGATACTATAGGTAGTAGTATAGTTAGTAAGGATATTTATAAGTTAGTAGTTAGACTAAACTAGCTTATAGAGCTTCTAAATAGCCTATACTATACTAGTAACTTCTGCTTCTATAGCCTAGAATTACTATTTAGCAGGTATAGTTACTCTAGAGAGAAATAGAATAAGCTAAATATTAGAGGTCTTAAGTATAGTAAGATTAATCTTAGTATTAGGGAGTTTATTCTCTAACTAAAAGGTTATAGCTCTAAATTCTCCTTTATATACATCTAGCTTAATAAAGAGCTCCTTAGTAGGATTATAGTAATACTAGGCGACTCAACTATAGAAGTTCTCTTATGGAGTAGTCTAGAACTTAATCTCCTCTTCTATAAGTTTAAAAGTAACTTTAGTAAGGTAATAAGTATATATCTATTTAGCTACTCCTTATAGTAGCTTATTCTCACTATAGAGGAGGGCAGAAAGAACTATTTTATAGTAAGTAAGTAGTGCTATAATAATATTAAACTATAGTATATTATAGTATAGCTATTTTATTATCCCAAGATATCTCTTGAGGTTATAGAGGTTATTAGGGAATACAAGCTATTAAAAAGCCTTAATATAGTTATTAGTACGTGAGACTCTAGTAGTATTGAGTACTATAACTTAGCGTTTACCTTCTAGGTAGTTAAGGATATTATCTGAGTCTGAGAGAGAATATGTATTAGGAAGTATAGCTTTATTTAATAAGTAAAGGTTAACTACTAAGCAGCCTTTTTTTCTTTATTTCCTATACGCTATATAATGAATAAGGGGTATATAATAGGAACCAATCTAATAGCAAAGAATATCTTACTTTTAGAGTGGAGGCTATTAAGCTTGCTATAAGCAAGCTCAGTATCTTCTATCCCCAGTAGGAAGGGGCGGGAGGCCTTAATCTAGCTTTACTGACTATTAATAAAGTTAATATATATACCTTCTTCATTAGGTATTAGGATAATACAATAATTATAAAAGATATTGTGGCAGTTAAAAACTGCCTTTAGGCAGGCTATAAAAGCAGGGTTACTAGGTAGATCTTAATACCAGCAGCTGACTTAATTGTTAGGACACTATTAGGCTGGAAAATACTATAGGAGGGGACTTCTATAGGGCTAGGACTTATAGTAGGGGTATTACTAAACACTATAGTATAGAAGGCTTCCTCTATTACAATAGATAGGGTATTAGGATATCCTGGGAAAAGGGTATTAATATTAGCTTAGTTAATAAGTGTGTTAGTACTATTAAAGCGGGTTAAAGTGCTGACTCTTATCCCTTTGGGGATACTAAGTAGCTTAGTTAAAGGGTTTTATAAAAGGACTAACTTTAAGGTAGTTAGAGTAATAACGCAATTAACTATAGAAGGGATCTAGGAATAGAAACGCTATAGCTAGTCTTAGTTACTAGCTATTAGGGAAGCTAGGAGTTTGGCATAGTATATTGCAGTAAAAATAGAATTATGGGGAGGGATTATAATAGCTTATATTAGGTTAATTATTCTAATAATACGGAGGACCCTCTTATAGGTTATATTAGTAGCTATACTATATATAGAGCAGAACTTTATAATCTCTTTATTAAAGTTAATAAGTAACTTATATTCTTTATAAAAGGGTATACCTAAGAGCAGGTTTACGCTAAGTAAGTTAATAACTCCTATAGTAATAATAATATAAGCTTAGATAGGTATACTACTAAGTATGCCTGGGAGGTAGAAGTTAAAAGTAGCTTCCTCTATAACCTTAAAGGATAAGTTTATAGCTACTATATAGCAGGGGTCCACTAGGTATAAGTAGGCCTTACTAATAAAGCGATCTATCTACTATTAGTTAGTAAAAATAATAGAAGCATTAGTATTAATATAAACTTCCTCTATAGGCCTGTTAACTTAGGTAGATATATAGAGGTAGAGATAGGTCTGCTTATAGAGGTAAGTGCTCTTCTATAGTTTAGGGGAGGTATTAATAACTTAGCTAGCCTCTAAGGTAAAATTAGTAGTATATTTAGTAGTAAGTATAGTAGTATTAGTAGTGAGGCCTATAAAAAGGGGGCGCTTAGTATCTAAAGCTAATATATTACTAGAGTTGCGAATGAGATTATCCTATATAAGCTAATAGTTAGTCTCCTCTCTAGGGGAGAGAAGAATTATTAGGTTAGAGCTATAATTACCTATTTATCCTACTTATAGCTAATATAAGTTAGATAGGTTAAGTTATTTATAGATATTAATAAGCTTATATCTATTATTAATAAGGTAGTTAATAATAGTCTTAGGGTTAGTATGTTTAAAAACCTAGTAGGCTTAATTACTATAATAGTATTAAGCTATTTATTATAAGTAGTTAAACTATTGAGGATATTTCTAAGGCTTTTAAGTGTTATAGTAGCTGCTCTGGGGGGCTTAGTTACCTGCTAGCTTATTAGCTAAATATAGGGTATATTAATTATTAGAGAGGTTCAGCTAGAATCCTCTGCAATATCCAGACCCGTAATACTAATAGTTCTATTGCGGGGAATCCTAGTAGGAGTATAAATAACTCTAATAAGCAGAGTTTTTTAGTATAGCTAAGTAGAGGGCGTAGTAGGCTCTTAAGCTAGATAAGAAAGGAGCATAAGCATACTAGATAGTATAGTATTTCTTATTTGCAAGCGAGAGATATACATCTATTATATCTATTATCCTAGGCTTATGGAGACATTATGAGAGTTCTAGATTAAGGGATTAATAAAAAACTATAAGTAGCTAGTAGGAAATAATAGATCTCTATACCCTTATATACTTAAAGACTTTATATGCGTATTAGTAGATATTGTCTTTGCTATTAATCTAGTTGAGAGTAAACTAATTCTCCTAGAGCTAAGTCTAGGCTTCCGCTATAGTAGGGGCGAACTTCTATTAAATAGTAATATATAATGCGGGTAACTTATTGGACTAGTAGTACTGCTACTCTATATCTATAAGGATATAAACCTACTAAGAGAGAGTAGAGCTTTAAAGGAGAGTCTCTTAATAAGTAGTAATAGCTATATAGTAGTGGGAATACTTGGCTAGAGCTAATAGGTAGAATAGCTAGATATCTACTTCATAGTAATATGTAACTCTATAGTTATAGAAACCTAGCTCTTTACTATACCTTAAAGTGGGGGAGTTAGGCTAGAATACTCTATAGTTCTATAATATCTAGGGTGGGAAGGGCGCTAGGGCTAGCTGCGCCTAAGTAGTAAAACCCTATATAACTATTAGAGTATGAATATCTAAGAAGAGATTATATAGGTTCTAGAAGGTATCATTCTCTCTATAAGTATACTGAGGTAGTAGGCTATAGGGGGGTTACTAAGGAACTCTAGGTGCTAGTAAGCTATAGCTGGGGGGACTCTACTATAAGTAGCCTGGCGGGGTAGTGGGAAAGAATATGTGGGTTGGCGCCCACGCATAGCTAGGAAAGCTGTGATTATGTAAGCCTATATGCGCATATATACGCGCGCATCTAGCACTCAGGATATCTAGGAAGGGCACATTTGATTATCATCATTATTATCACTATCATCTATTGTCTTTTCGGCCTCAAGAGGCTTATACCCTAATAATCCGACATATAATTTCCACGATATCTCTTTTATTTCAAGCCCAATTCTTCCAATTCTTTCTAATTAGATCTGCAAATCGCTACGCGCATCTTTTGAGCCTACTTTTGTTATTCCTATCCTTTTGTGGGTAGTGTTATGTTATTTGCTATCTTTGCAGTCCCCACCGGGCTCCTACTCTTCCCAGTAGTGCTTTATCTTATTGCTCCTAGGCCTAGGGGGGCTACTGGAATAATAGTATTCCTAGTAGGACTGGTGTGGGTACCGTCTGGAGGGGCTAGTATAATAGCGATTTTCCTAGTAGAACTAGTATAAGTACTGTCTAGTAGGGAATATGAGGAGTCAGTGGGATATATTAATGGGGCGGTGACTTGACTTATAGTTAGGGGTTTTAATAATGGTCTAAGAGGTACTTAAGTCTCTATCTTTATTAGCGCTCCAGGTTCTTGAGGAGGCTGCTTTAGTAGAGGGGGAGTGCTTAGTAGTGGAGTAGCTATAAAGGTAAGCTATCTAGTATTACAAACTTAGATCTCTTTAGGGCTAAGGTTGCTAAAAGAGCTATAGAGGGTATTAGATTTATAATAGGAAAGAAGAACCCTTATTATACTATTAATAGTCTCTCTTGGTAAGTAGGTATTGATATTCTAACTATTAATATTAAGTAGCTTATTAAGCTAGTTAGTATTATGGGAAGCTTATAGGATATAAAGCATTTAGCCTATATCCTAATAGAGACTACCTAATATTACTATATTATATAGGAAAGCTTAGCTAAGGCTGCAAACTACTGGGTTATATTTGTAGCGATTTGTGAAAACTATAATATAGTAGGCATTATTTTATTACGCCTCTATGAAATAGGGCGAGGGGAAAGATAACCTAGTAGCGGATTTCTGCTAGTCTATTGTGATGGAGTCCTTAGGGCTTGAGCCTGAACCTAAGCCCTTATCCTAATATATATGTCTTATATGCCTCTTCTAGGCTCCCGCTATAAAGCGAGCGTGGGGTAGAGGGACTTAATGAGGTTGAGGATCTAAAAAAACAAAATCTAGTAGCTATATTACTAGATATTAGTATCTTCTTAGTATACCTATAGTAGTACTCAGGGGGTAATAAGATATATAATAAATAATAGTAAATAGGAATAATATATAGTGAAATAATGAAAGATAGGTCTTAGTATTAAAGGAGTGAAAGTTTTGTATTATTATGTCCTATACTACTAGTTTTATTTATAGATAGTAAATGCTATATAATAGTAGTAGTATGCTATGTAGTAGTAACTATATGCTATGGTATGTAATAGTGACTGCGCACTATTTATATATTGATACCTATAGCGAAGCTACGTAGGGCTGCTAGTATTATAGTGCTGTATTGCAATAAATCTATATATCTAAACTAGTATTACTAAGTACTACTATAAAATTAAGAAATACATTTAGGCTTCTTATTCTAAACAAAGCTACTAGCTTTTATTTTAATAATTACTCTCTTCTACTTTATAAGCTATTCCTTAATTTTACGCTTAATAAGGAGCTCCTTATAGGTATAAAGTTAAAAACTATATATAACTACTCGTTATAGCTCTGTATTACTTATTAGAGGATATTCTTATACTTTTAAAGAAATTATATATTTATTAATTTATAAGCTTATTTATAGTATAATAGAGTTAGAGAAAGTTAGTATAGATAATATTATAGATCTAGTCCTATAGAGTATATAGCTACTTCTTATATACTTTACAGCGCTTATTCTTGAGTAAATAGTTTAACTAGTGGGCTTAGAATAGCTTATTATTTATGTCTAAGAGGTTAATAAATATATTGTAACCATATTATTAGCTTAAAGTATAACTATTAAGCTATTTATTATCCTACTAATAGGGTAATTAGAGGTATCTAAAATAATAAGCTCATGCTTATCTCTAATATAGCTCTATAAGTTGCCTTCTGTACTTAGAGTAAGTATAGGAGGTTGATCTATAGGGTTTAGTCCTTATATCTATATAGGGTAATTATAGTTATAGTAGTAGGTATAGTCATAGTTATTATAAAAGATATATTATAGTATTTATAATAAATAGTATATATTAGACTATTATTTATCAAATAGAGTAGTAAATATATATATTTATACATATATATATTATACAAATCTAATCTATATACTCTTTTTCCTTATTAATACGCAAAGACTCTTTTGCGGCGCGCCTGTAATAGGCCTAGCGCGCCCGGAGTTCGCCCGCGGTCCGCCTGGATATGGGGCGTATCCCCAGCCCATCCAGAACGCTCCTGGGCCCATTATCTGACAGTTCCGGAGATCTGCCGGATCCCTCCGAACCGCCCCCGAATTTTCCAACGACCGACTCTCTGAGTGGTCCACTTTAAGTGGAAGACCAGTGACAGTCTCACAGATAGCCGAGCGCAAAGGGTGCCCACCGCATGATACCCGCACTTGACTGGTTGATGTATCTCAAAGCTTGTCCGTCCATCATCACTGCGGCAACCAATAATCCGAGGGCCATACAGTAGTAACAGTACAAGACATTGACGAAGATCCTGGGGCCGTTCTTCCAGAAACTCTTTATTCCTGTTCTTGGTTCTGTTGATAAAGTTCTCGTCGAAGTTCACGAGATGCAGAATAACTCCAATGACGATCACAGCTGCAGAGGCCGCTGCGCCCTGGGCCAACCAGAACGATGCGTTGGTCGTTGCTTTCTGTATGCGACGTTCACAGCATCGTTGTCGAGAGAAATCTCTTTGCCAAAGAACTTCATTGCCACAGAGCACTGGTGGTTTCCCCGAAATGATAGCCTCCAGATGGTACTAGCCGTGGTGGTCAAAATACCGTTGGTAGTGCTGCACTGGTGGTGGTTGAAGTGGACTCTACTACCCTCGACGGCCTTGGCGGGACTGGTGGAGGACACCGAGCACGAGCAGGATGATATTGAACAGGAGAGCTCGTTTGCGAAAGGTTACGTCTGGGTGGGGGCGTGCTTTCGAGAAGGCCATTAGACGGACGGATCCTGTTCGTCACTCTCATTTTGTGAGTGAAGGAAATTCGGGATACCTTTTCCGACTGAATTGAGAAAACCCAGACACATGAAGAGCACGGTAGCCTTCGTCTATCAACTGATCAGTTGAGTTCAAAAATTGCGTGCTTATTATCACCCCAGAACGTTTCTCCATTGCAATTCTCGGAAATCAATCGTCGGCCTTGTCCTTGTGGGACGCAGTGTTTTGGACTTTGGTGAAACATTCACCTAAATTGCCTGGTCATCCCACATAATATTTGCAAGAAATGCTAGCCTCAATCCATCAGAAGACGGACACAAGTCACTGCCCACACTTTCGATCATTAACTTTTGTGACTACTTTTTGGGACAGCCGGTTCCGCCAAAGTATGTGAAGATACTGCGGTATGACGACAGGGTTTGACTTCTTGGCTTGTATGACACCAGATTTCAAGTTCAGCTGGGGTATCATAATAAAGTATCGACTTAAGTTACTTCTTGGAAGTCCCCTTAGAAACCATTTCCTACGGAGCTGTGATTGCCACCTACTCTCCGCGTCATTGGGTTGACTTTCCTCCAATGTGATGCCTAAATTGCATTTGCGATACAACTCTGCATTTGGACAGTAATTAGTGTATTGTCAGTGCTGAGCACTACCCCAAGACAGCAGGATATCAGACCAAACGCCCGCCACTGTGGCGCTCCTAATTTCTAGTCGGTAAACGTCCCAATTTCAATTCCTTACCCTAAGAAGTTGATGGCTATGGGGCTGTGAGCTCCTCGGGCCTACATTTATGTTGGGAGACCTGTTTGGAAATGCTCTTGCTCTACAATCCAGTCTTCGTGTCGGATCCTGGTGAACGGCAGTCTGCGGATCCGATGGCCATCCGGACCCGGCGTTCCGGCTGCATTCGGCAATAAGCCGGTTCTTCCCTGAATCGCCACCGCCATGGCTCTCCTCGATTGGCTTCTATTCTTAACGCCTTTCACCACAACAAAAGTCATTTTCTATGATTCTTGACAGCCACGTTCCGAGTCATGAACCCTGTAGGCACGCGCTGCGCTGTACGTCCTGCATCATCGACTGTGAAGGCTTTACTAGTTGCAGGTAATGATGAAGTGTTCGCTGACTATGAACTACGGACTCAGGCCGTGGGATATCTCCCACATCAGAGGATGGCGACTGTTAGAAAGCATATCTTGGCGTAGTATCCTTTCGCTTTGATTTCCTCTCACTGTTGGCAGCGCGTGTTTTGTGATAGATTATCTGCGTTATTCATTGGTTAGAGCTTGGATGCACTCAGAAAACCTGAGGACTTTGTTTTGTCGGCGCCTCACTTTGCCGTGGCCTGTCGCGGGACTACATGTACCCCAAAACACCATCCATTAGACCAGGTGAAAGTGGATGGCCGAAAGAACGCATCATACTGCCGCAGTAGCATCGAACGATCGATCGTGTACTTCAGCGTCGGACATAATCTCATAAGCTGAGCAAATCACCAACCGCGTGTTCGCGAATATTTCGCGAATAACAGAGCACTACGCGTACAGCGACAGAAAGATTGTCTCTACGTCTCTAAACGGCCTAATGAAACTACTGTTGAACGGTTTTCGGGACGTTTCTTTTTTGTGATACATCACTCACAATACGATTGGCCCGTAGAATGGGACGTTTATTCCGCTATGTACTTCAGACGTAATCTTAGCGGTTGCGAGTTCATGCTGCAGGAATGTAAGTGTCATGCGCACCGACTTTTCTCAACATATGTGCCAGCAATGCCTACAATATCTGATGTTTTTCTTCAAACAAATCGCGGGTTCTAAACGATTGACTCCGTTAGAGGGTTTCGCAGACTGGCCGGTGTGACCAATAACAGAGTTAGACTTCGGTCCGAGACGTGATCGCTGGAGTGTATGTGGCTCATCTTGGACGCGGGATCACAGGGATGTCAGTACGGGATGCGCGCCGGTTGGCCGACATCTCGCAAAGGACTTTCCGACGGCAAAACTACTCGCTTGTACAATCACATGGTCGGACCAGGGAAGCCCTGGACGCATCGTTACAGACAATTCTTACAGTTGATCATTCTGGCATTCCAAGAGCGTGTTTTGTTACCTGACCCGACTCCCAAACAGTCCTCTCATTCATTCCGTACAGTGACATCTGTCTAGCGAGAGGAGTGAATGTCATTTTCGTGACTAGACCGTCATAGTTTGCTCGTCGGCGAGAATACTTGTTGCTTCACCATGAGCAGAGAAGGATCCAGAGACAATGGAGGGGGGGCCGCTCAGAAGTTCAAGCAGCTGTACTCCACGATTTTATCGATTACCGTCGACGAAGTCGATGGCAATTCCTCATTCGTCGCACTCGGCGGTGAGTAGCAGCATTTTACATTGGTCATCGACATCTTGACTAACATCATGGCAGGCGACTCTTTCAAGGCAGTGGACCTGTTTCAGAAATGTACCGAGGAAGGCTTGGTGGTTCGCTTCCAAGATCTCCTCCACAAACCGGTGGCCGACGTTGCCGCGTCTTCCATAACAGTCTCGGGCAATGGCAGCGCTACGATCCCAAGGAAAGAGCATTCTCGGCGGGATGAGACGTACACCCAAATGCCGGCGGATTATGACTTCGGTAAACTCTTTGACGAGTTGACGAGAAAATACGCCCTTAGCCCGAACGATGTTGAGGACATATATCCTTGCAGCCCCATGCAGGAGAATATGTACATTGGGCAGAAAATGAGCTCGAAGCGCCTGTACCGATTTCGCGGTCTTTTCGAATCTCGATGGGGATTCGATATCAACCGCTTCAAGGCTACATGGCATAAGATTGTTCGTCGGCACCAAACCTTGCGGACCGTTTACATTGAGACTGCGGACTCTGCTTGCGGAAGGTTGCTCGATGCGATAGTTCTCAAAGAAAAATTGGGTCGGGTGATAGTCAAGCGCTGTGACGATGTGACGGATGCATATCGACAATTCCGAGATGACGAACTCGGCGAAGAAGGCGTCGACGACGACCAACACCAGATTACAATTTACACCGATTCTCAAGGAGAAACGCACGAATGGGTACAATTTCAGGTTGACCTCAACCATCTAACGGTTGATGGTAGCTCTCTTTTGATCATAATCGAAGAGCTGATTAAAGGGCTACGTGGTGTGCCAATTCTCGGACCCGCAACCGGCTACGGGAAATACATTGAGTATCTGCAGAACAAGGTTGATGAAAATGGCGCACTGGACTATTGGATCGACTATCTCGAGGGCACGGAGCCTTGCTATTTCCCAACCATGAACGACAACCATGCCCGCGACGCTGGTTCGTTTGAGGTCGTGGAGACGTCTCTCGATACGTCGCTCGACGAACTCCGCACATTTTCTCGCAATTTCAACGCCACCGTATCTCACACGTTGCAGGCGGTCTGGTCGCTTGTTCTTCACGCCTACACCGGCGACCCGGACGTTTGCTTCGGTTATCTGTCGTCAGGACGCAGTCTCCCTATAACTGGGGTTTCTGAGATTGTAGGGCCAATGATGAATCTACTAGTCTGCCGGGTTCGCGATGTCGACGGCAAGTCACTGGCGAATCTGCTGGATGACATCAGACACGATTTCGTTCACTCCTTACCCCACCAGTGCTTTTCCATCGGAAAGGTCCAACGAATTCTGGGCACTAATGAGAGCAAACTGTTCAACACCATAATGACGTCCTATTTCTCCCCAGTCGCAACTGACAGGAGGACAAGCGATATGTTCAATCTTGTCTGCTCTCATAACGCTTCGGACTTTGACATTGTTTTGAAGGTCGTATACTCCGACGCCGATATCCGCATTCGCATCGCTTACTCCACTGCCAAACTGTCTCCCGCGATGGCAGAGGGGGTTTCTCAGACGTTCTCTGCCATTCTCAAGAGAGTGGTCAACGCAAGTAACCCAGAAATTTCAGTCGGGCCAGCAACCTCCATTAGCCCCCAAAATTTGCAACAGGTCCAGCAATGGAATGGAAGGAATGCTGCCAGCAACATGTCTCCAGCTTGTGTGCATCAACTCATCGAAGAGAGAGCGCAACTTCAACCAGACGCTCCGGCCATCTACGCATGGGATGGGGAGATGACGTACAAAGAGCTTGACGAAGCAGCAACCTGTGTCGCCAGCTACATCAGCAGCCTCGGTATTGGACCAGGAGCCTTCATTCCCCTTTGCTTTCAGAAGTCCAGATGGTGCTCCGTCGCTCTTCTAGCCGTCATGAAAAGTGGAAACGCATTTGTCCCATTAGATATCTCGAACCCGACGTCTCGCATTGAAGAAATGCTGAGGCAGCTGGGGATCTCAGAAGACCATGGACTGTTGATTTCGTCGCCACAACAGGCTGGAGACTTGTCATCGTCGGCTCGGAACGTCTTGGAGCTGGATGAGGAGCAGCTCGCAGCCGTAGCCTCGTCCCAAGTCGCTCGACCACCGCCATTAATCACACCCAAGGATCCGATATACGTCACGTTCACATCCGGTTCAACTGGGATACCCAAAGGAGTCATTATAGAGCATAGCTCCTACTCCTACGCGGCACGAGCACATAGCAACGGCATTCAGATCAACGCCACATCACGCGTCCTGCAATTTGCATCCTATGGCTTCGATACCAGTATAGAGGATCATCTTACAACCTTCATGACAGGGGCGTGCCTCTGCGTCCCGTCTGAAGATATTCGCCTCAGCTTGCCAGATCTGGCAGACTTTGCCACGAAGTCACGGGCAAACTGGGCTCATTTCACGCCATCATTCGCTGAGGTGCTGACCCCTACCATCTTGCCGACGGTGAAGACTATGGTTCTCGGCGGTGAGGCCATGTCGGGCAAGGCCGTCGCAAACTGGGCGAACCCCGGAGCGACGAGGTTGGTCCAAGTGTACGGTCCATCCGAGTGTTGCGTGACCAGCACTATTGGCAATGAGGTGACCCCCGACGGGGACCCAACGAACATTGGCAGAGCGGTACCAGGATGCGCGACGTGGGTTGTCCGACCTGAAGATCCCCACATCCTCCAAGCCGTAGGCGCAGTCGGAGAATTGTTGATGGAGGGACCGATCCTTGCTCGGGGATACTTGAACAGTCCAGAGCTCACTGCCGAAGCCTTCGTGACGGGTCTGACATGGGCTCCTGAGAAGCGGCTGTATCGGACAGGCGACCTTGTCAAATACGATTCGAGTGGCGACCTTCATTTCGTTGGTCGTAGAGATGGACAAGTTAAACTTCGAGGGCAAAGGCTCGAATTGGGTGAGATCGAACGGCAGATGGTGCTGTACCCTGAGATACAGCACTGCCTCGTCATCGTTCCCAAGTCAGGTCCATGTGCCAAGAGACTCGTGGCACTCATTGCTCTGGAGGGCACCAACCCTTTCTCACAGACTGCTGTCTCAACACCCCGCACAGCCATTGAGGCTCTGGATGGTGCCTGGTCCGATCTTGTCATTCCGATGAGGGAGTATCTCCTCGACAAGGTCCCGCCATACATGACACCTGAGCTATGGATCATCGTGAAGTCCTTCCCTCGAAACTCTTCCGGGAAGTTGGATCGCAAACGGCTGGAAAAATACCTAGAACATCTGACGGACGATCAACACGCTGAATTCATGTCCCGAATGCAAGGATCGAGCACTAAAAGATCAGGAAACGACACGGAGTTGGTACTGAGAAATGTGTGGGGCGAGGTTTTGAACGTTCCCGAGAAGGAGATCCGATGGGATACCTCTTTCTATTACCTTGGTATGCGCACTCACATTTCGCACGAAATTTGTCACTAATTTCTTCCCAGGCGGTGACTCTATATCGGCCATGACGGTCAGCAGTTTAGGAAGACTCAAAGGATTCAAGATTTCTGCTGCAGACGTCCTAAGATACCGGACTATCGAACGACTGGCGAGGTCGGTTTTTCAAATAGAACATGTTTCGCGAAAAACGGTTGCGACGGCTGAGTCAACGGTTGAGCCGACAGAAGGCGAAGCATTCCCCCTTTCGCCGATTCAGCAACTGCACTTTCAAGCCTCTCCCAACGGAGATCCGCTGGATCAGCATACAATAGTGGTTCGGGTCGCAAACAAAGTGGATCAAGAAACTCTCCTAAGCGCTCTTGAGTCTCTGTTAGAGGCACACCCCATGCTACGTGCCCGATTTGAACACCATGATGGCGAGTGGAAGCAACGAATTACCAAATCCGACATCCACCAGAGTTGCCGAGTAAGATTTCACGGGCGCGACCAGATCGACTATGTCGTTGAATGTATCAGCGAATCCAAGCAGTCTTTAGACCTACAGAGGGGGCCACTTGTAGGGCTCGACTTCTTCGAAACACGGCGGCAGACTTTATTGTCGATTACGATTCACCATCTGATCATTGACACGGTGTCTTGGCGAACGCTTTTCCGAGAACTTGAGAATTTCCTCCTCTTCGGAGGTCAGATCGAGCGCGAGATGACAACATTTCAGTCTTGGTGCCAAGCGCAGAGAAACCATGCCGCAACTCTGAAGGTCGACGAAGTACTTCCGCCGTCCAACCAGGTGCCGGCCACCGACCTCGGGCTGTGGGATATGAAGGACAAAGATAACTGCTTCAAATCTTGTGTCACCGAGGAGCTCTCGCTCACACCAGAGTTGACCAAGGCTTTATCCTTGGCTCGAAGCACCTCCAATTATGCATCATTGGACCTGATGATCACCGCTATTGGAGAATCCTTTTATGAGACTTTTGGACGCTCACCCGCTATCTTCGTTGAGGGACATGGTCGAGAGTCGTTTTCGCCTGATATGGGCCCTTGGGAGACCGTGGGATGGTTTACGACGTTTCTCCCGGTATTCGCACGACATCACGAGGATAGCTTGGCGACATTGAATAGTGTCCGTGAGCTTCGCGCCAATACCAACTTGAGCGGACTACCCTATTTCATGTCACGGTTTCTCAACCCCGACGGGATCAAAGCTTTCAAAGACCACCATTTCCCGATGGAGATCACACTGAACTATCTCGGCGCTTTCCAGCAGTTCGAGAGGCAAGGATCACTTTTCAAGAGATGCGACGATGCCTTGCAGTCACGTCTGTCGGAGCTGAGACGACGGCAGCGCGCAAACTCTACTCGATACGCCCTGATATCCATCCTTGTCGTCATGAGAGACCAGCAGCTGTCGATTGAGGTAGAATGGGATTCCCAGATGAGCCACCAGGAGAAGTTAAAAGACTGGGTGGCTCAATTCAAGCCCAGTTTTGAGCAGATTGTCAGCCGGCTGGCAGCCCAGAACCTCCCAGACTCACCAATCGAAAACCTGCCCTCGTCAGTTGGCCTCAACTCAAAGAGACTGATGTCAGCTCTGGGCCTGGCAAAAAGCAGACTAAGTCTCCAGCCTAGGGAGATTGAGGCAGTGTACCCATGCTCCCCGATTCAAGACAGCTTGATGCTTTCTCAGCTCAAACAGTCATCAAACGTCTACAGCCAGCACTTCCTCTTCAAGTTGTCTGGAGAGGAGCAGCTCCAACCTGAGAAGCTCTACGCTGCTTGGAAACAAGTAGTCGCCGCGCATCCAATCCTCCGCACCTTGTTCTTGGAAGACGAGGAGGGTTCTTTCCTTCAGGTGGTTCTCAAATTGGTCACACCAGACATCGAAATTCTCAGATTGGAGGATGAGCAGGAGCTACCGAGCCTCTGGACCAAACTATCAACCTCAACAGGACCTTCTCCATTGGATGGGAAAATCCTACATAAGTTGAGGATCTACTCTGCAACGAATGGATCAATCTACTGCTTCCTCGACAAGAACCACATCATCACCGATGGCACAACTTCAAGACTTCTCAATCGGAACTTTTTGGACGCGTATGAGGGTCGTCTCAGAGGGGATGTGAGTCCCTACTCCAATTACATCAAGTTCACGTCAGAGCAGAACATGGGGGACATCACAAACTACTGGACACGTTATTTGGATGGAGCAGTGAGCTGTCAGTTCCCAAGACTATCTCAAGTAATCTTCTCGCCAGGTCAGCAGGCCGAGTTCACGCGCACATCATCAGTTCTTCCGGACAAGGCCACGCTTGACATCTCTTGTCGCAGCCTGGAGGTGACTCTACCCATCGTTTTCCAAGCTGCTTGGAGTCTGGTTTTGGCAACCTACCTTGATGCCGATGATGTCGTCTTCGGGCTATTATGTCACGGCAGAGAAGCCCCTATCCCTGGCGCTCAGGAAATTATCGGGCCGATGGCGAGCATCGTACCCATGAGAGCAAAGTTGTCGGTGACAATGAAGGTGTCTGAGATCGTCAGGACTTTGCAGGAGGATAACATTGAGCACATGTCGCGTCAAGCAATATCTCTCGCCCGTATACAGCATGTCGTCAAGCGAAGTGGTGGCAGCATGTTCAACACTATTCTTAACTTCCAGAAGACCGGCATGACGTTACACCCAGCTAGCATTCAATCCGACTTGCTATATGCGCACGACACAAGTGAGGTGAGTCTCGAAAACACTGGCCATGGCCCCCCCCATCCCCCTTTCCTTCACTCGATGCTAAAAGTCCCATCTTTAGTATGACCTCGCTGTCTGCGTGACTGAGGACCAAGGCGGCCTTGAGATAACCATTGAGTCACCAAAACACTTCATGTCTGACACCCAAGCGCAACGACTCCTAGCAGTGTACGTCGACCTTGTCCAGAATATCATTCGCGGCCCCGACGTTACCTTTGGCGAACTCAGCCTCTCAACAGACATGGACAAAGATCAGCTCCGCGACTGGAAGTCCGTTAAGTTTGAAACTAGCAGACGCTGCATCCACGAGATGATCTCCGAAACGACGCTCCGCCAGCCGTCAAAACCTGCGATCTCTTCATGGGATGGCGATGTGACATACGCTCAATTGGATCTTCTGTCCACCAAACTGGCCGCCCAGCTTCAAAATATTGGCGCCAAACCAGGTGAAATAGTCGTTCTTTGCTTTGAGAAATCCTTGTGGGCGGTTGTTTCCATGCTTGCGGTCGCAAAGTCCGGGGCAGCGTTCGTTCATATTGATCCGAAAGGTGCTCCCAAGAGAACCGAATTCGTCATCAAGCAAACAAAGGCGCGAATTGGTCTCGCTTCGCTGGAGCAGTATGAGAACTTTGTCTCACTGGTCGATACCATTCTCATTGTCAATAAACCCGCCGTAATGGGGCTGCCGACACCAAATTTGAACGACATTGTAGCAGCTTCTTCGGAGCCATGCAACACGCTTTACATCATCTTCACTTCCGGAACGACAGGTACACCCAAGGGCGTCGTTATCCAGCACCAGTCGTTCTGCTCGGCGGTTGTTGCGAACAGATCATGGCTCCAGATACGATCTGCGTCTCGCGTACTTCAGTTCACCAACTACTGTTTCGACGCTTCCTTGGAGGAGATCTTCACTGTCTTGGTCGCGGGTGGTTGCGTCTGCATTCCCTCCGAAAAGGAGCGTGTGACGGATATTCCTGGATTCGTTGAGCGGAAGAAGGTGAGCTGGGCTGCGTTCACACCGTCATTCCTTCGAACGCTTGACCCGCATGACCTCAAGTCGGTCAGGTTCATCACTGTCCATGCTGAGCCCATGGGCCAGGACCTGGTTGCTCGATGGGCGGACAAGATACACATGAGACCTAGCTACGGGCCAACTGAATGCTCCGTGACCAGCACCGTGGGTCTTCGATTCACTGCCAACAGCGACGCGGCGAACATCGGGTTTCCAATTGGATGTCGTGGCTGGGTGGTGCATCCCGAGAATCATGACATTCTCATGCCGATCGGTGCGGTGGGCGAGCTTCTTCTTGACGGACCCATAGTGGGCAAGGGATACCTCAACGATGATGCCAAGACTGAAGCTGCCTTTATCGACCCCCCAACTTGGGCACTCCAATTTGACTCGATGTTTGGAAATTCACCAGAAAGAAAGCTGTACAAAACTGGGGATTTGGTCAGGTTCGCCGAAGATGGTAGTCTGCTTATCCAACGACGGAAGGATCATGCGCAAGCCAAGATTCGTGGTCAAAGGGTTGAGCTTGGTGAGACTCAGCATCATCTCAACAAGCTGGCTGGCATGGTTCAGCACAGCATGGTATTTGTGCCCAACTCAGGGTTGCTTAATGGTCGGCTGGTAGCGGTAGCGAGTTTGACAGCTCTCTCTGCAGGTCTCGACACCGGAGATTATGGGGTACAAGCTCTCAAGACTGTCGACAAAGAGGCTCTGGGCGATGAAGGTCGGAAAAGAGTCAGCGAGATCTTCGACGAGGTTACTTCTGCTTTGGAAAAGGACCTACCGCCTTATATGGTACCCGAGACGTGGCTGATAGTTCAAAGTCTTCCGGTTCAGCTGTCATTGAAGCTGGACCGTCAACGAGTTATTAATTGGGTCGAAGGACTCGACAAGGCAGTACTTCAGTCAATCCTGGAGCTGAGTCAAAACAGTGGCCCGCAGTATCGCCAAGGATCCGAAACAGAGGAAACTATCCGGAAAGTCTGGGGCGAAGTGCTTGGGATTGATTCTGGTAAGTCCAAACAACTAGCACCAGACATACGTGGGGTTGACGCGCGTAGATCGCATCGGACTAGACCAATCCTTCTTCAGACTTGGGGGTGACTCGATCTACGGTAAGCCAGGCCCCAAAGCCGGCATTTCGGCACAGCTGACAAATTCCATTTTTGTAGCCATGCAAGTCATGAGACTTGGCAAGGCAGCAGGGCTCAAAGTCACGACCCAAGATGTTTTGGCAAACCCGACCGTGAAACAGCTTGCTTTGGTAGCTGTACCACCTGCTGGTCCTAAAGCAAGGCCGACCATCGCCCGCTCTATGACGGCCACTTTTCCCCCGGCTGCATCTCGAGCCATCACTTCGGTATCTATGCCAAGCACCCCCATTCAGCCGTTGATGCCAACGCCCCCTAAATCACCGGAAGATCCGATTCATCTCTCCCCATTTGCTAAGCACCTTTCGACGAAGGATGCCAACGTCGAGGCAGTTGTTCCATGTTCTCCATTCCAAAGGAGGATGTACATTGCGTTCCTTAAGAGACCTCAGAAGCCTTACCTGTTCAATAGCCTCGTGTTGATGAAAGGGGTTGATGATGGCGCTGCCGTTAATCTGAACCGGTTGTTCCAGGCTTGGCAGCAGACAGTCAACCGACACGCGATCTTGAGGACCGTCTTCGTTTCGGATGCGTCTGCGAGAAAGATCTTTCAGAAGGTATTGAGGAAGCATAAAGCTGACATCGCCACCGTTTCGGCAATGTCGGAGGCCGACGCGATCCGCCAGAGCCTGCTGCATGTCGATGCCACGCGACTTGCACTTTTCAAGAACGACTCGCCTCCAGTATCCGTCCGAATCCTCATGACTCTTGATCAACAAGTCTACGTCCACCTCATCATGGGCCACATGCTCATAGACCATGTTAGCCTGGACCACGTGTTTGCCGACTTCTCGACCTTCTACAGAGGACAAACACCTGAGCCGGCCAAGCTTGCAACAGGCTACCATCAGTATATCGAGTATCTCTGCCACAATCGGAACATACAAGCCAGTAATAAATTCTGGGCTGAGAAGCTGAGAGATGTCAAGCCCTACATGATTCCCTCGGAGTCGCTTCTCAACTCCAACCCTCACTGCATGGGATCCGTCAACTTCTCCATTGACATTACTCAAAAGATGAAAGAGTTCCTACGCGGCGCCGGTGTAACTCTGTCGAGTCTGCTGCAATTCACTTGGGCAGTGGTCCTTCATGTCTACACCGGCAACGACACGGTATGCTTCGGTCACTTGGTATCGGATCGCGACATTGACATTCCGCACGTTGACGATATCGTGGGCCCGATGCTCTCTATCATGATAGCCCGCGCTGCAGTAAAAGATTCAACTATTCTGGTAGACGCTATACGCGCATTCCAAGACGAAAGCATCCGCAGCCTGCGGCACAAGACTTTTGACCTGACTGAGGTTGAGCGCCAACTCAACTGTGAGAAGACTGGACTCTTCAACACGCTTGTCAATTTCAGGAAGGCGAAGTGCGCAGGCAAAAGTCAGGACGCCAACTTCCAGTCGATATGGGAGCAGGATCCCCATGAAGTGAGTTTCTTCTTGAACCCGCGCTTGAGTTTTCCGCCACTAACATGGTCGGCAGCAATTGTTGGTCCTCGCTTTCAATGAAGAGCCGTCTCGGCTCGAGGCTTCGTTGACTTACTATGAGTCTCTGTTCTCAAGGCAGACCCTCACCACCTTGGCCGAGGCTTATGGCCGCATTCTTCACATGCTCATCGGCGGAAGACATCGCACAGTCGGGGATATGAAAGTAGTTCTGAGTTCATGAGCGTGGGAACATTTAGATTAATCGATGGCTTATTGAGTTCACTCACTAGAACGAAAGATCTCTTGCACTGATTTTTAGATAATGTGTGATGGAAAAAGACTTTTCTGCAAGTACCGAAAAACGAAAACACCAAGCGACAAGTAAATTCAAGTTGGTCAAAGTTAGGCGATATTTTGGTGCGATTCGGCGAATTATGTATATCCCTCCGGATGTAGCTAGGCATGCACAGTACAATTTCACATGGCCCAGGATTTTGTTTGCTTCAATCCGAAAATCACCTCTAGTCCCAAAGTTTCCGCCAGGGACTCAGCTGGGTCTGCCCTGTGAGATGCTTCCAGAAATGAGGCATGTTGGTGAACAATGAGTCAAAGCAAGGTCGTCTTGCAGTTGACATTAGCTCCTACGATGACTGGAAATCTCTTCTAGAAGGGTTCTACTGCGAATTGGAGTTGGCCCAATCAATACCACGGGCCCTTGTTTCGTCACTAATACTCCTTGATGTGGCACCTGTGATGCAAGCAAACAACATGGAAGAGAAGAACAACCACTCAACGATACCGGCGCCAATTGCAATCGGCGGCATAGGCTTGCGGTTACCAGGCCGTATCAAGACGCCTACGCCACTTTACAACTTTCTTATCTCCAAGAAAGACGCGCGATCAAAAGCAGATCAACCTCGCTTTGCATCGCGAAACCCTCAATTCGCTGCGACCGCGAGACTGAGTCTTTGCCGACAGAGGATGACGCACATTGGAAAAGTGGTGATTGACCTGAACGAGGACGCCCAAAGGTCGTTGGAAGCGACTCGTTCGGCGCCGCAACTTCCGTGCAAGTCGGATGCTGTCTACATACTCGTTGGTGGCATGGGCGGCTTGAGCAGTTCAATCGCCTGCTGGATGGCTTCATAGGGCGCGAAATTTCGTCTTCCTCTCTCGGTCGGCCAGCAATGCTGAACAAAACCAGACGCTTCTGGCGGAATTGTTGGAAATGGGTTGCCGAGCTGCGGCTACATCCTGCAACACCACTGATGAAGCTGCTGTACAAGCAATTATCACAAAAAAGCTTCATCTGGGAAGATTGCCGGTGTTATCAATTTGGCCATTGTGTTGGCTGATGGCGCATTACCCTCTCTCTCACTTTCGCAGTGGCAGGCCGCGACAGGCCCAAAAATACGCGGCACATGGAACTTGCACCGCGTACTCCCCGCCGATGTTGACTTCTTCGTCCTCTTTGGTAACACGTCGGGTGTTCATGGGTACCCAGAATAAGCCAACTATGCCGCAGCCAATACCTTTATTGACGGCTTTGCTCAGTATCGGCGGGGACTGGGGCTGGCGTGTTCGGTGGTCGATCTCGGAGGTGTGGGAGATGATAGCTACGTCAGTCAAGCCCATAAAGTAGAGGATACCATGAGGAAACCAGGTGCTAGATTGGTTTCTGAGACAGACATGCTGAGAGCGTTGCAAGTTGCGATAGCCGAGTCCTGGCCAGGGGAAATCGCCGTCGAGGGCGGGGACAACGCGACAGTCTCCGATGGCCAGCTGGTTGTCGGTCTGAAGTTTTGAACTGCACCCTTCCCACCGACGACCCAAGCAACAAGGTTGTTTGGAAATAAGACCTGCATATGGCGTTGTATGCCGACAACTCGGCCGAGAGCGCGGCGGCGAAAGACAAATCCGGCGCGCCCAGCTTGGCGGACTTCCTCGCGGCTTCCTCACGCATCTTCAGGACGCGCCGAGCACCGTAGCGCAACTGTCCAGAGAGATTGCGCACAAGGTGTTCGGCTGCTTGATGCGGGAAGTTGAGGAGGGCGGCATTGACACGAGTCTGTCGCCCCTCGGCAGCGGCGTAGACTCTCTAATGACGATTGATATTCGTCGCTGGTGGTAGCGCACCATTCGGGTTGATGTGAGCGTGTGAGAGTTGATGAGCGCCCAAAGTTTTGATCAGTTGGGGCAGTTTGCGGCAGCTCAATTAAGTAACAAAATGTCCACTAGGGCGAAGTAAGAACGAACATGATTTATTGAGGGCAGGACATCATTGCTTTTTACTTAGACCACACAGACGGTAGAAATAGTTGAGCAAGATTCTGATAATTGTGCATGCGAGCTGTTTGGTCGTTAGATGCTC
Organism: Colletotrichum euphorbiae; assembly: GCA_037178605.1. Taxonomy (NCBI): domain Eukaryota; kingdom Fungi; phylum Ascomycota; class Sordariomycetes; order Glomerellales; family Glomerellaceae; genus Colletotrichum; species Colletotrichum euphorbiae. Next base: position 60,769 of record JAXCEF010000272.1, read on the forward strand.
GAATGCACATCGTGCAATCGAAGCAACGGGCTGGCTCGAACTGGCTCCGCCTGACGCTCGGCTTCCATCGGCACGGGCACGGGCACGAGTGCCCCGGGTGCCGATGTGGGGCCATCGTGCACTTAGTTGAGAGACTCAGCTCGGTAGGCTCGGTAAGCTCGGTAAGCCCGGTGCGGGGCCGAGGTGGGGCTGACGAATTGAATTGTCGTCATTGCCAATTCATCCTGTCGCCTCCGCCTCCGCCTCCACATAAGCTTCAGCTTCAAGACACGACAGCTCAACCTGCCTCACGAGCCGGTCCCCTGCGGAACTGGTCGACCATGAACGTTTCGTGAGTCTTGGCTAATTCTCCGCGTATCAAAGACTACTCGAACAATGTCTGGTGTGGCGTTTGGCTTTCGCGCCCGCCAGCTTAATGCGGCGCCGATTCGAGCTTTTCGACCGATGAGCTTCTCGACGACAGCATTCGCCCGCGCCGCCGAAATTCGAGATGTGTCCGCACTACCACGTAGGATCGTACCAAACTACCGCGACCCCCCGAACTCAACTTCCGGGCTTCTTTCGTTGCACTGGCCCAAGCCCCCGCGCAACATTCTACTCATGCCCAAGTTGCGATCCCCTCAAGTACTCCGAGCGACGATCGACTTTGCGAAGCACCTGAACAGTACCTATACAGGTCTGAACCTCATATTCGAACCCCGAGTCGCCCAGATGGTGCACGAATCATTCAACTTTCCCATCCACACTTGCGACCCGTCAAGCTTCCCCGACAAGATCGACATGATCACGACTCTAGGCGGCGACGGCACGATTTTGCGGGCAGCAAGCCATTTCAGCATGTACTCCTCCGTACCACCCATACTAGCTTTCAACTTCGGCACGATTGGATTTCTGGCAGAGTGGAAGTTTGAGGAATACAAGAGAGCGTGGAGGGAGGCATACATGAGCGGCAGCGGTGTCGCTACCGAGGACCTCTTGACTCCGCATACAAGAGTTGCGAGCGGGGAGCTGGAGCACGAGCCTAAACATGGCGAAAACGGATGGCATAATTCGCCGGGAAAGAGCATGGGACCGAGTCGGGCTGCGAAGATCCTGCTCAGGCACCGACTCAAAGTCGGCGTGTTTGACACAAATGGCCAAAACATCAACAGCCAATTGCTGCCAACAACGAAGTCGCAAGCGCACCTCCCTGCAACCCCACCCGAGGACACAATTTTGACAAAGCGAGATATCCCTCAGCCAATCCACGCGCTGAATGAACTTCTCATTCACCGTGGCCCCAAGCCTCACCTAGCACATATTGACATTTACCTGAACAACCGATTCCTAACGGAAGCCGTAGCAGACGGCATACTCATGAGCACGCCGACCGGTTCAACAGCGTACAGCCTCAGTGCTGGCGGCTCCATCATTCACCCCCTGGTCAAATCACTGCTCATCACGCCCATTTGCCCACGAAGTCTCAGTTTCCGGCCCCTAGTCCTGCCACTCAACACCAAGGTCACGTTGAAAGTCAGCAGTAAGAACCGCGACGGCGAACTCGAAGTCAGCATCGACGGCAAGCGGAGTGCCGGAGCCGCCATTGGCACTGAGATCCGTGTCGAAGGCGAGATGGTCGGCGAATCCAGCAACGGTGATTGGAAGGGCGGCGTCCCTTGTGTCATCTGCGGGCCAGGCAAGGGCGATGCGTCAGAATTCGACGACGATGGCTGGGTCGGCGGCCTGAATGGCCTCCTGATGTTCAACTACCCGATTGGTAGAGGACAGTGAATCTATTCTTCATACCCGAATGTAACAACAAATGTAACAACACAGTCGTTTGGCAGGCGTTGGTGGTATGTACACGTAACACAACGGCATTGTATGGGAAATTGGGCTGGATGTCGTCTTTACAGAGGTACTCGTCCTTTCAACCTCGGAAAAACAGCGCGCAATAGCGTCTTGATCTTTTGCCTCGTATCGAAGTCTCTTTCCTCTTCTGGTGGTGAATACGTCTTTCAGATCACGCAGATGTTCAATTTTGACTCGCAAGACAATGAAGTGAATTGTCCTTTGCCGGCTTTATTGACTATACTGACGGCAGCCCGGGCCGGGCTGAGAATCTGAGAATTATCTTGAGGGCATCCTGACTGCCTTCATGGTCGTATTCGCAGACTGATCATTCACAAACCCCAGGCAATTCGACATTCGGCATTACCTTTCATCTACACTCATCAACAACACCCAGCCCACTTCGCGCCTCAAGTCACAAATCAAAACAGCCAGACTCCTCACCGCCATCCTCGAATTGGTCTCTGGTGAAAACACTTACATAAACTAAAATTCAAAACGACGTGTCCAGACTTTCGTACCTTTTCATTACCCATCCATCCAGCCTTATCTAGCTACCACTCGTGAGCCTCGTCGTCACGAGTACTAACCTGAATTTCAGCCACCTGTCGATAATGATCATGATGAATTGAGTAGACAGTCGTCTCAGTGCAGGCTCCACGCCATCCCATCTGCGGTTGGAATGGGATTTTCACCGTCCTATTCCCGCCCCTGTGATGCACACCACGGCCAGTTCGTCGCAACCCTCTAGCTCCGGCGCCAATGACGGATTTCCCCTCTTCCCTGGCTTTCCCCCAGAACTCCAGCAACAGATCTTCCAGGAGGCAACATTCGACGACAGTAGGCCTCTTATGCGATTTGTTGACCCCCCCCAAGCCGTCCGCCATGCTTCAGACTGCGTCGACAGTGGCAAATGCCAGTGTATACGGAATAGGTCGAGTTACCTCAAATTCCACCCCCTCAACCGCGAGTCTATGCGACACAATAATAACTGGAGGGTCTACCTTCGTGAAACAGCCAACGACTAATACAAGAACCATGGCCATGGCGCATGTTAGCCACCAAAGCCGGATTGCAGTGCAACTGCTCCCTAGCATTCAACCGTTTCCTCAGCAACAAGGGGATTGGCGATACACTCAAATCATAGGACCCATCCCCGGAGTCGCTGACCAGAACGTCGACCAAATTATAGGCGATCCCTCCCGCTGCGCCCCTCGCGATCTCATCTTTGTGCATATTCCTTGCGGCAAGCCTGGCGACCCGCCCTGCGAATCCCTCATGCCCCTTGTCGATTCCAATGATGGTCCGTTTAGACCTGTGGTGCATGATCCCCTCATTGAGCAGCTCAAGTCCATAGCAGTGTCTATGTACAACTTTGAGGATCTGGCATATCGCAACTCTTTTCAAAAGATGTACGACCTCATGCGAAGGCAGCATAGCTGGAAGCTGACAGCTGAATACGGCATGGACGACGTTCTGGAAGGGAACTACCCCACCAACTGGCCAACCCCAAAGATCACTGCTACCGGCAAGCTGTGGCTGCCAGATTTCCCCCAGCGACATCTCTTGCTCCCTCCCGCCCAAAATCCGCTCCCTCCTGCGCTCAACTCCCTGGCGATGAGTCAGAACGTGCATCTTCTCGTCAATGTGTTTATAGGCCTTGACGAGATCTACTTCGTTGACTTTGATCTCTACGACGAGTGTGGTTTCGACGAAGAACCAATAGAGGACAACCTTGGAACCTTCTGTCGGAGAACGACCATGTGCGAGGACTGCGGGTATGAGCATGAAGGGTTTCCTGGGGTGTGGGGCGGCATCCGTGACATGGACTTCGTCGAAATTAGACAGTGTTCTATCAGTCCCAGGGAAGGAAGCTTCTATTTTGTGCTCATTGGGTGGAACGGGTTGAAATCCATGATCAAGTACACGTGACCTGCAAGGAACGACCTCGACTCCAACGGAAAACTCTGGAGCCGCTCTATGCCGAAGCTGAAGCTACTTGCGCCCATCACCCGTCGTCGCCATAGACATCGATGGGTGGATGGGACCGGCGAAGATAATGATAGATCTGGATACAATTCCAGACTACCTAGATCAGATAGATACAGTAGACATTGTCTCCTTTCGTTTGAAATGCTCCCACTCTCTCTCTACGTTCCTGGTTTGGAAGTTCAAGGCACTAAACGCTCAAGTAGAATGGAATGACCCCTGGGTCCATGCCTGTCCAGGTAAATGGCATCCCCTGGCTCAGTCCCTCGCTATCGAATTGTCGAGCACCGATCTCGTCGCTGATGGCGCCCATCTCGCTCATAAAATGCTCGTTGGCAGCCACTACAGCTTCAGGAGTACCAGAAAGAAGGCTCTTGACGTCGAACATGTGTAACAGCGTCTGGTTGTTCTCAATAACCCTGGGTCTACTGAATCGGGCGAGAAGAGAAATCTGATCCACCGACACCTTCTCATTGGGAAGCCATGGCATGAGGCTGTCGATGCCACCCTTCTTGGCGGGGACCGGTGCATAGAGCGAAGCTGGGTGGAAAGGCAAAACACCCGACGCAGTCACGGGTTCTGCTTGGTTTAGTACGTGATGCGACACGCCGGTCAGCCACGCCATATGAGTGAGAATATCGATCAGCTGGTTTCGGGTCTTCAGCGGCGCATGAGGGAAATCGATGACCTCTGCTGGCCCGCGAGCTTCGGTGAACCAACCCTGTAGCTCTGTGTCCGCAGCTATCACCGCATCGGACTCATAGATTGCTTTCACAAATGTTTCCACGAACGTCCGAATCACGCGAATGATCTTCGAACCATCTTCGTAGAAAGGGAAGTGCGGCAATTCAGGTCCGTTATTGGCCTGCAACAGACCGCGACCGCGGAGATTGTTCTCAAAGTAGTTTCGCTCAAACGGACCAGTATTCGAGCGCCAGGAATCCGTCGCATACTTGCGGGCGGCTTTGTTCGAGAAGGCAAAGTTCTGATCAAAGAGACCACCGTCATTGAAGAGGACTCTGGAGCCGATGGCTCGGATAGCATACGCCTGATACATGAGACGCTCCAGGAGCCCAAACACTGGGTGCCGGCTGCTGAGCGTACGAAGAGCTGCCAGGTAGACGATCTCGGCGACGGCGTGTGAGTTCGCGAGGTGGTAGATCTGCCCGTGGAAGAAGTCGTTGACGTTGAACATAATCTTGGCCAAAAGCCAGTCGTTTGGTTCGTCCAAGGGTGTGTAAGTCAAGTCAGACCCCACGTTCGTCTTGATTGCCAGGGGAAGGAACTGGTCTGTTCTGCTGTCGATATAAAAGAGAGCTTGACAAGCAGCTGAGTAGCGACCGTCTTGTGCGACGTACTCAGTTTGGTAGCTATGGTCAGCCAAGAATAAGCGGCCTTCTTGAAATAGATCCTCTTGAGTGGCTCCAGTAAGGTTTCGAGCAACACCATCCTCAACAGTGAAAGGGATCTCGTGCATTTGAGGGTCCAATCGATAGATGATGTAGGGGTTCGTGGAAAGACGTTCCATCGCGAAGAGCAAGTCTGAAGTGAAGTTGCTGAAAAGGCCTTTGGCAATACCGCCAGGGACTGACTCTGACCAGTGACCATCATAAAGTATCCTGAAGTCTTCGAGGGTCTTGAGTCCACCATGCTTCAAATCATGTTAGTTTCTATTGGCCTGCTGGAGCAGATCGGAAACACGTTACCTCTTCAATGTCTTTGAGGGCTGCTGCAGCCTCTCTGAATGCGTTCTCCTGGACGGGCCTCGAGTCCTGTTGCCATAAAGCGGCTTCTTGCATGTATATTTGGGTGCCAATAGACCCGCCAATGAAAAACGATGTTTCGCCGATGAGAGAGTCGTTGTACACTATACCATCTCGCTTGAACTTGATCTCAGCGACTCGTCCTGCCAAGTCGCTGTCTTGGGCTGGTATGGTATACTCAGTTGGAACGGGAAAGCCCGTGAAGACTATTGGAGTGGCATTGGCCGAGATGGGAGACACACTGTCGCTGTTCCTCACCACAAGAGCATTGCCAACGACGGCCAGGGTGGCCAGCGTAAACAGAAAACACATCACTTTTCTCTTTGCGCCCAAAAGAATACAAATAGCCGATTAATTAATGGTGAAGTACTGCAATCTGACTTAGAGTCACGTCGAACCCTTTTAATAGTCACCATTCGGGCGTACGATTGTCACAAACAACAAAAGAGTGGAGGCTGGCGCGCTTCAATTACGCTATGGATATTGAATGGATTCTGAGTTAAAGAAGGGAAAAGTCTAACGATAGGCTAGCATGAGGGCTAAAGGGTAAAGAGCCTTTTTTAGGTCATATAACCTAGTAGTTATATAACTTTAAGTTAGGCTAGTCCCAACCACGCCATAAGGCAGAACCTTCCGTATGGAGGTCATATGACTTAGTAGTCATATAACCTAAAATTCAAGCTAGTTATAGCTACACTATAATATCACCCCTCCCTCAACTAATATTAATATCTGCATTAACTCAACCATGCCTAAAAAGAGAGAGAAATATGCTTAACAAACCTTCCCCCAGCATTAGCAAGCAGCTAAGCAGGGATATTATTATCTAGCGATGCCGCTCCCTAATCATCAACAACGGACGTGCTCCTCATAACACTCTTCCACTGCTTACGTCCGATGTAGCGGCAAAGGAACGGCGTCATGAAGCTAGGTTCGTTGCCGGGGTTGTAGATCATGCTGCCGATGCCGTTGTTGCCCTGCTCTTGTTCGCCCAAGCCCGAAACGAAACTGGTGTCGAGTCGGCGCTCGAATTCGGCGGCACCTCCCATCAAGGAAATGAGAGCAGACATATCGTGCGGCGCAGTGAAACTGTACTCCCACGGTGTACTCTCGTAGGAGATCGCCTCCCAGTTGCATTCCCCACACGCGAGAGGGCTGTATCCGGTGATGACCGACCCGTTTGGCTGTAATGGCGCGAGGAAGCCAGAGAAATTCAGAGCGGTAGCCTCCTCGAGCCAGATCTTTTGCCAACCTCTAGCGAAGTCGTGTCAGTTGCGATACTTAATGGAACGTGGAGAGGGTCTTACGTTGAGCGGTTCAAGTACCTAGCAGCCTCCTCGGGAACCTCGCCCTTAGCAATTTGCGATACAGCAAAGTCGTTTAAAGAATACTCGACGGTCTCGCTTACGCTTCTGCATAGTTAACGAACACATAGCCATACCTCTTCCAATCATCCAAAGCACATCTGCCCTCCTTGGTACTCCCGGTCGGGTCGTTGAAGTCGAAGTTGTTATAGGGCTGCAACTCGGCATTGGTGCGCACAGCTACGTAGCCATCCTTCCACTTGATAGATCCGTTCTTGTCAAGGTTCTTAACGTAAGCGTCGGCGAGAACGTTGTCCGAGTTTGAACCACCTTGGACTCTGCCATTGTGGTTATGGCTGCGACTTTCTGGAAGGAAACGCTCGTGTCGCCAAATACCGATCATGGCGCGAACTAGGTGAGTTGTATAAGCTCAAGCACCAAACCGTGATTGTCTCAAAGGAGAACTAACTCATGTCAACCTGTCGACTAGGCAGGATGAGGGAGATGAGGGCATGTGTGCAGCGGAATGTGTCTCACAGGGTGTAGAAGTCGTCGTAATACGGCTGCTCTGGCTGCCAGGCTGGGTTCTCGCCGGTGCGGTCGGATGGCATCAGGTGCGAGTGATAAAGTCCAGTGTAGAACATCTCCAACTGAGTCTCTTTCTGGGTCTGGACATCGATCTTGGAAAGCACTTTTTCGTTCCACGCGTCCTTGGCCTCAGAGACAGTCTTGTTCAGGTCCCAGTGGGGGATTTTGTCTTTGATGAACTGGCAAGCCTTCTCGGCCGATGTCCATGAGATGCTGATTTTGGATGTCTGAGTTGACACATTCGAGGGCAAAGTGAAAAGGCCACCGATTCTGTCCGCATTTTGGTACCCAGGGAGTCCAGCGCGAATCGATGTGTTGTTGTTGAAGAATGGTCGAACGTCGGTAGTAGTGGTGGTAGTAGTAGTGGTATTTAATCGCCGGGACGTCCTCTTCTGAGGCAAAGGGCGCCCGCGTCAAGTCCTATGAAGTATAAACTAGACGAAATATAAAGATGAAGTTGCTCTATCCTATAATTCCCCCTAAAGTACTTCACAGTAAGCTAAGTGGGAGTATTAGTATAGTAATATAATACTAGAGTTATAAGCCCCCTATGTCACCATACAAATATTGCGCAGTCACTATTACATACTATAACGTATAGTTACTGCTACTATTACGTAGCGTCTGCTATCTATAAATAAGACTAGTAGAATAGGATATAAGAATACAAGATTTTTACTCTTTTAATATAAAGACCTATCTTTTGTTGTTTTACTATATATTATTCCTATTTACTATTATTTATCAAACGCCTGATTACTCCCTTAGTACTACTATAGGTATATCGAGAAGATACTAATATCTAGTAGTATAACTACTGGATTTTCTTTTTTAGATCCTCAACCTCGTTAAGTCCCTCTACTCTATGCTCGCTTTATAGTGGGAGCTTAAAAGAGGCGTATAAGACGTCTGCATTAGAATAAGGGCTTAGGTTTAGGCTTAAGCTCTAAGGACTCTAATATAATATACTAGTAAAAGTCTATTGCTAGGTTATCTTTTCCTTCGCCCCGTTTTATAGAAGCATAATAAAATAATGCCCGTGATATTGCGGTTTTTGCAAATTACTATAAATATAACCTAGTAGTTTATAGCCTTAGTTAGGCTTTCCTATATAATGTGGTAGTATTAGGTAATCTCTATTGGGATATAAGCTAAATGCTTTATATCCTACAAGCTTCTCGCAATACTAGCTAGCTTAATAAGCTACTTAATAATAATAGTTAGAATATTAATACCTACTTACTAAGAGAAACTATTAGTAGTATAATAAGGGTTTTTTTTTGCTATTACGAATCTAGTATTTTCTACAGCTCTTTTAGTAGCCTTAGCCCCAAAGAGATCTAGGTTTATAATACTAGATAGCTTACTTTTGTAGCCGCTCCGCTGCTAAGCACTCCCCCTCTGCTAAAGCAGCCTCCTTAAGAACCTGGACCGCTAATAAAGATAGAGACTTAAGCACCTCTTGGGGTATTATTAAAACCCCTAACCGCGAGTTAGGTTACTGCCCTATTAATATATCCTGCTAATTCCTCATATTCCCTACTGGATAGTACCTATACTAGTCCTACTGGGAAAATTGCTATTATACTAGCCCCTCTAGATATTACTTATACTAGTCCTATTGGAATAGCTGCTATTATAATAGCCCCTTCGGATAGTACTTATATTAGTCCCACTAAGAATACTATTATTCTAATAGCCACTTTAAGCCTAGGAGTAATAAGATAAAGTAGTACCCCGCTAAGCTGCTTATAGTAAGGTTCTCCTAGCTATAGCTTACTAGCACCTAGAGTTCCTTAGTAACCCCCCTATAGCTTATTACCTTAGTATATCTATAGAGAGAATAATGCCTTCTAGAACTTATATAGTCTCTTCTTAGATATTTTAGCTCTAGTAGTTATATAGGGTTTTGCTACCTAGGTATAGCTAGCTCTAGTGCCTCTCTAGCTCTAGATATCATAGGACTAAAGGGTGTTCTAGCCTAATACCCCTACTTTAAGGTATAGTAAGGAGCTAGTTTTCTATAACTACGGAGTTATATATTACTATAAAGTAGATATCTAGCTCTTCTACCTATTAGCTTTAGTTAAATATCCCTACTACTATACTACTATTACTACTTAGTAGGAGACTTTTCTCTAAAGCTCTACTCTCTCCTAGTAAGTGTATATCCTTATAGATATAGAATAATAGTACTACTAGTTAAATGGTTTACTTATATCATATAATACTATGTAATAGAAGTTTGCTCCTACTATAGTAGAAGCCTAGACTTAGCTCTAGGAGAATTAATTTACTCTTAACTAAATTAATAGCAAAAATAATACTCGCTAATATATATATAAAGTCTTTAAGTATATAAGAGCATAGGGATCTATTACTTCTTACTAGCTACTTATACTTTCTTTATAATTCCTTAATCTAGAACTCTAATAATGTCTCTATAAGCCTAGAATAATAGATATAATAGATATTTATCTCTCTGTTATAGATAAGAAATATTATATTATCTACTATACTTACGCTCTATTCTTATTTAGTATAAGAGCCTACTACGCCCTCTATTTAGCTATATTAGATACCTCTACTTATTGGAGTTATTTATATCCCTATTAGGATTCCCTGTAATAGGACTGGTAGCATAACTAGTCTAGAAATTGCAGAGGATTCTAGCTAAACCGCACTAATAATTAGAATGCCCCATCGTAGGCTAATAAGCTAGGCAGCAACTAAGCCCCCTGGAGCAGCTACTATAACGCCTAGAGGCCTTAGGAATATCCTTAATAGTTTAACTACTTATAGCAAATAGCTTAATACTATTATAGTAACTAAGCTTACTAGGTTTTGAAAGACACTAATTCTAAGATTTTAATTAACTACCTTATTAAGAATAGATATAAGCTTATTAATATCTATAAGTAACTTAACCTATCTAACTTATACTAGCTATAAGTAGAATAAATAGGTAGTTATAACTCTAATCTAGCAATATTTCTCTTCCCCTAGAAGGAAACTAACTACTAGCTTATATAAGATAATCCTCTTTATAACTCTAGTAATATATTAACTTTAGATACTAAGCGCCCCCTCTTTATAAGCCTTACTATTAATACTACTATATCTACTACTACTTATACTACTAACTTTACTTTAGAAATATCGCGATGCGACACCACAGTACTGGCAGCCCTGCGTGGCTCCGCCGCAGCCCTGCGTGGCTGTAGTAGCATACAGTGTAGCTAAACGCTTATATAAGCTACTCTACTACCTATTTCACTACGCTTCGCGCGTAACTATCTCTAAATAAGATAGGTACCTTCTATAACTCGCCCTTACCCCTACCTACAGGCTCGTAATAGTTATAAGCCTAGCTCTTCTGCTTATAAATACCCCTTTTAACCTCTCTAAGCCTAGAGAAGGGTAAGCAGCTTTCTCACAGACCTTTAGACCTCTCTTCACCAATTTTCTATATCTTCTTTTAATAACCTTTCCAAACCTCCCGCTACTTTATAAACCCCACAATACTCTCGCTATATCTACCTTCTCTATAGATGCAAAGCTCTAAAGCCCAGCTAACTAGCCTCACTAGTATCTAAACCTACATACCTCCGCGCAGTCCGAAGGCATCTGGAAGTTCATTAACCCTAATAGACCCAACTCCAGCAAGCCCTCAGACGCTCTCAAGCCTACTCCAACTATTTAGAAGTTTATTACTAAGCGTGAGGCATACCTTTAAGCTTAGTACTAAATTAACCTCGCTAAATATAAGGCATCTAGTAAAGCTTCTACTACTTCTATTACTAAAGGAGGCTCTTAGATACTTTTAACTATAGAGAGAAATAATAATAATAATATTAAGCCCTCTCCCTCTCGCTAACTTCAAGAGAGGTCTTAAAAGGCCCCCCTCACTACTACTCTAGGAGATAGGGCGCTTATAAAGCTAACTCTACTAGGCCCTATAATATAGGCTAATATCTAAGAGAAGTAGAATAATACTCTTAAGTTCTACTCTACTAATAGTATAATCCTCGCCTCATAGGTCGCATTATACTAAGCCCTTTAGGGGGTTATTTTCTAAATCATCAACTTAGCCTACCTTAAGAGCGCGGGAATCAAGTTAAATACCTCAAATAAGTCCTAGCTTAACCTTTAGAACCTTATTCACTATCTTAAATAATACCTAAGCTGCTCTAATAAAAGCATTAAAAAATAAGCACACTATAATTATAAGGAGATTCTAAAGTATACTAAGTATATAATAAGGCTATCTAAATAGTTTAAGGAGTAGTACTATCTCTATAGTCTTACTAAGAGTTAGTAAATCCCTAAAGTATAGAGGAGGTATAGCAAGCGCTTATTCCTTAAAGCTATCTACTATTATATTACTCCCACTTAGGCCTAGTACTAGCTAGATCCTATTATATAAGTGAATAAGATTGGTATACTAAGTTTTATACTTAAGTAACTAGGTATTATCCTCTCTACTAAGATCTATAATTAATTAACTAATATACTAAGCTATAATAGGGGCTATAGTAAGGCTCTAGGCATATATATAACTCTTATAAGCTGCTCTAATATTTAGAACCTACCTAAGTCCGCTCCTATTACTACCTCCTCCTTCTTTATAAGCTTACTAAGTAAGATACCTACCTGTCCTTCCAGGCGCTACTACCACTAGTCTCCATACTATTACTCATACATCCAGCAAGCCTTCACAAACACTCCAATAGAGCAAGCTAGAAAAAATTACAAGATGCCTAAGGATAAGGCCCAGCGCATACAGGAGACAGCAATGTCTCCCCAGTAGGCCTACCTCCACACTAGTCTCCAGAAGGCGGGGTAGATCATAAAGGAGTCTCAAAGGACTAGACAGCTCCCCTCTAACTAAGGTAGGCGCAGTAATTAAGCTAAGCGCAGCAGATATAGCAGCTCTAAAAGCTACTAGCTACCTAATAACATCTCCTACTATATCATTAATTATAGCCTATTACTAAATAAAAGCGAAATAGCAGAAACCTATTTGGCTATATTCACCTTCTTTAAAAGCCCCCATACCCTCTCTCAAAGTATTATCTTTAATAACTATAGTAATCTTTATATTATTAATAATAAGTGGAAGCTAATAGCTAGATCCTTTGTTTACTCTTATAATAATAAGGTAATTAGAATTAGTAGCATAAGCATATCTATTTTCAGCAGGAGCACCTAATATATTCTAGATACTATTAAGAACACTACCACAAGCCAGAAGAGCGCCCTAATATTAAATAACATTACTATTATCAAGAATATACACACTAATATTATCTCTAAGGCGCTCCTCTACAAGGTTAGTATTTAGTATAGCAGCTATAACTATACCTTATAGCACGGGAAGCCCAGCAAATCCACCTATATTAAGCAGCTTATTTATAAGAGCAACTTAATATTCCTGTAATATAACCCTATTTCTACCTACTCACCTTATCCCAAGATCCCCATAAGCTCTACTAGCATTATAGCCCTATCTAATAATAAGAGGCTTCCGCAGCTAGTATATAACCGCGCAGCTAGAAGAACTAATAACACTCACACTTAGCATCTTCACTCTAGACACCTAGGTTAGGCCGCTCTCAAGCGCCTAATCTATAACATCAGGGGGGTACAAATCAAGGCCCCCTCACATATCCAATATAAACACTACACATAAGCACACACCAAGCAAGTTATCTCACGCAGTCTATTAGAAAGCAAAGCCCCCCAGCCCTACTATAAAATAGCATAAAACCTTTTTAACTCCTAGAAGCTCAGCAGACCATACGCCTAAATACTCCTAATCAAGGACAAGTACAGCAAAAAGCTCTTTAGGATCCCTTTAGTCTCTAAAGAGCATAATAAAGTATTTAGAGCACTCTTCACATTTAAATATTAAGTGCAAAGACAAAGAGGCCTAAATATCTATAAAATTCATCACAATATCAAGCGCGCCATAATCGCCATCCTAGGCTTCCCGCGCTACAAACAATAGATAGCAGAACAAGGCATCAATATAGAACTCCCACTAGCAAATATAAAGGAGCCTATAGGAAGAGGCGAGCGCACAGGCAGCGAGGTTATCCCAAAAGCCCTAGCTATATTAAAAGGAGCTCACCTACCAATCTACCTCATATTAGAAGCCCAGAGAGCATCTATTATTATATATAACATCAGCCTACACGCCGCAAAAAACTAACAAAGCCCTATTCAAAAGAAACTCAAGTAGTTTTAATAATACTTTTATAGGAGTAGCTGGACCTCACGCTTTTAATACACTAGAACCTTCGCCTATATTAGAGAGGGCTCTATATCTATAGCTATAGAGCTTACCTACTAGAGAGAGGATAAGAGAGAGGCATTAGGAGACGCTATTATAAAGTTAACTCCAGGGCCTATCTTAAATACCTCATAGGATATATACCTAAAACACATAACCTCCATAGAATCTAGGTTCCTACACTTAACTAAGTTATTATCACGCACAATATATACTTCAATAAGATGAAATTCTACTCTCTAGATAATAAGGTAGACGCTCTAGACGTCCGGAGCGCTCACGAAATTATTAATAAAGTTAAAATACTTATTAAATTAGCTAATATAGTCCTTAAGACCTTAGGAGTACTTAGTAAAGCTACTAGTAACCTTATAATAAATAATACTCCTAGAGAGCTATTTAAGCTCTCTATACTAGCTGCTTCCCTCTATTTAGAAGCGCCTCATACTACTACTATAATAAAGCCCTAAGACTTACTAGCTAATATATAGGGACGGTTACTAATACCTAAAAAATCTCCTGAACCTAATAGCATACTAGGAATAGGATCAGGCATTAGGATAATTATATCTCCCCCCCCCCCCCCAATGTCCAGGGTCATTC
>JAXCEF010000273.1:0-74961 GCA_037178605.1 Colletotrichum euphorbiae
GGCTATAGCTACTACTAGGATTTAGCATAGGACTTATAAAGCAACTAGAGGTTTATAGATACTATAAATAACCTCAAAGAGTAGTATAAGGTATTAAGAGCCCCTAATTAGTTACTATAAATCTTATTAACTAGCTAGTATATTATTAACTCTATATAATAATGAGACAGGTTTATTTATAGATTTTAATATATTAAGTAGGCTTAGGTTTATATTTAGGAAGGGTTCTTATTGCTTTAGTATAGCTAAATAGTCTAGAGATATCCTACTACTTTCCTAGAGTCTAATATCCTATTAGTTAATTAGTATATCTCTACTATTACTTTAGAGTTTGTCGCGTGGCGTGGGCCTTTTGCACTGCTCTTTAGCACTGCCAAAGGGGTATATAAACCCGCACCTTATCCGCGTTCATATCCTTACTAATACAAGCACTTTTGCTTCCTCATATCCACGCTCTGCTATTATGACAGAGTTTTATAATATACCTATTAAAAATAGGTTAGCACTAAGAGATATTAATATCTCTCAAGAAGACTTTAAAAAATTACTATTCTTCCCCCAGCTTCACGTTATATCTACTCCTATAAATAGTTAGCCTCTCTTTAGTAGTAATAATAATATTATTTTCTCTCTAACTTAGGACCCCCCTTCTAGTTATTATAGTCCGCTCCTATCTACGCCTACACTAGGGCCTATATCTATATTACTGCAGTCGCTAAATTCGCTGTTATCTGAAATATCTAATAGAGAGCTTAATTATCTTAGATACTAAATTGAAGATTAATATTTATAGAGCCCTAACCCTATCCTAAGACCTATAAGGCCTTCTAGGACCTTATTAGTAGACCTATTAAGTTATCCTAATTAACTTAAAGCCTTAGATAAGCATAATTATAATCATGAGGACTATATATAATAATAAGTAGATCAGTGGGATTAGATCAAATAGAACACGCCTAAGGGGGCATATTACTATAACTTCTCGCACCCACCTCAATATGGAGGATAGTTTCAGTTATATTAGGGGTTAGAATAGGATAAGGCACATAAGGAGGAGCTAGAGAAGGAGAGGCAGTCATTAAGGTATAAACTAAGGCAGAAGGCAAAAGCTAATAATAGCCCCATTTTACAGCAAGACCGCCCACCACAAAGGAGATAATGAAACAAGTCTGCCAATAGGGCTCTATATAGTAGTATTTCTTTTATTTCTTTTGTTTTTAATTAGTCATTAAGACTCCCTATAGGGGTCCTTCAATAAGTCTCAAGGGGACGATTAGGATAAGACAGAATAGCTTAGCTATTTAGTTAGTAGGCCCACTATTAATAGGGTCTAAAACAGAAGACTACAACACATTTATTATCACTATTATCATTATTATCATCATCCATAGTCTTTTTCAGCCTCAAAGGGGGCTTATACCTTAATAATCCTTTATATAATTACCTGCAATATCTCTTCTATTTCAAGCCCAATTCTTCCCATTCTTTCCGATTAGATCTGCAAATCGCAACGCATATCTTTTGAGCCTATTTTTGTTATTTCCTATCCGTTCGTAGGTAGTGTTGTGTTGTTTGCTATCTTTGTAGTCCCCACTAGGCTCCTGCTCTTCCCACTATAACCTTCTTAACTATAAAGGAGCAAATAGATTATAACCTCACTATACGCCTATATAAAAACAGTATTACTAAGATACTAGGAGACCCTTTTTTAGCCTTATTAACTATAGAGATAACTAAACTTTAGAAGCATAGTATTTTCAAGATTATTCCATATAACGCTACTACTTATAGTTAATATTATATTTTTAAATCCTATATAGTCCACAACATAAAAAGCAAGGGCACTAATTAGCTATATAAAAAATCAAAGCTTATTATTTAGAGCTATAATAATAACAAAAAGACTATAATCCTTACCTAGTCACTAACTATTTAGCAAGCAAGTTAGAGATTCCTCTTTACTCTCGCTCTATTACTTATAAAAGAGGGCTATATATTATAGCTACGTAATACCACGTAGGCATATATCTAATCTCAAATAGAGCTTAGTAGGTTAACGTTTATAGACCTACTAAAGGAGATTTATAATAAGTACTTAAAACTTTGCATTATAAGGGTTATAAAACCATTATATAGTATCACTAAAAGTAGGACCTATTAGTAAGCTATATATAGTAACTACTATAGAAAGAATCTCAATATAGATTAATTATCTTTCAACCTATACCTATTAATCTCTTCAACCGCTACTAATAGCTATTTTAGTATCATTAGTATATAAAATAATAATACTATCAGGCTATCTAAACTAAAGTTCTCCTAATAAGAGGATATAGAGCTTAAAAAAGCTGATTTCACTATACAGACAAAATAATAAATCAACTACAAATCCGCATTAATATATAATAGCAATATCATTATATTACGTAAGAACAGTAGTCTTACCCTCTACTAAAAGGAGTAAGGATCTAAAATTAAACTTATTAACCTAAACGCACCCCTAACTAAATGAAAATAATAATATATTTAGTAAAGAGCAAGAGGGGCATATATCGCCTTAATTTACTAACCTAAGGCCTATTTTAATTTATCTGCTACAGCCTAGTATTAAGATCCTACGATACAGAATAAAAAAGCCCATAATTATCGCCTTAAGTAGCAAAAAAAGAACCTTAATTAAGGGCTAACCTTTATACTTATTAACCTCGCTATAGCGAAACTAGTTATACATATCAATAGGTTTTTATAAATAATGCCGAACTATCTTTGCAGATTGAATTTATTATAGTTATTACTAATAAGACCATAGCTAATAATACTTTTGCAGTAACTAGCAATATTATCTACTTCAGCTTAATGAAGTGCAAAAGGGTTACACGAAGTATTCTAGCCTCTAAGATCTATAGTATAGTTGCTAGCGCAGACTTAGCCTACGCTATTGCCACTACACTACCAAAGTTCATTATATACTTAAAGAAGCCCACTATTCTTACTATTATCTATACTAACTTATATTCTCTATATAAGTACCTTATAAAGCTTAGCACTATAAAGGAGAAGCGCCTTATAATTAATATAATAGTACTTTATTAGTTATATAAGCAATAAGAAATATATAAAGTACGCTAGATCAACAAAGACAATAACCTAGCTAATGCCCATACTAAAGGAGCCCAAATCTATCCCTCAAGCAATTTATTAATAACAATACAGCAACGATTCAGATAGAAGGATAGGTAATAAGGCAAGAGTAGGGCCACTAGGGCGACAATATCCCTCACGCCACAAAGGGCGATAGTCACACCATCAAGGGTAGCAATAGAGGTATAGAGAGAGGCCTTTGAGGGCTATAAGCTAATAAGAGTAATGATAAAGGCATAGAGAAAGGCCTTGGGAAGGATTTTAATTTATATAGTTTTAGGATCTACAAATTGCTTCATTTTTATACTACAGTGGGTTATAGCGCGCCTAGCTACAAAAGAAAAGACTACTAGTATCGCAATAACCCCATAACCCACGGAATAGCAGGATGAGGGCTCTACTGAATATAATATTACACATATATATATACATTACGTAACTATATACGCAGGCCCAATATAGCACAACACTACTGCCCACGTAGCTATTTATATCTTATACACACACACACACACACACGCACATCTCTGAATAGCTTCAACACGAACAAGACGTATTAGGGCTACGCGCGCGTTTGTGTTACCCCGCCCGTGTGCAAACCAACAATAATATTATTTTAGTATTTATTATTAAGCTCTAGAAAGCTTCTAGTAATTTTAAAATATTATATGAAGATATTAGGGGTTATAAGCAATTATTTATTTATAGGTTTCTTCTTTGATTAAGATCTAATTTTAAGATTTAATTGTAATATCTTTTCAAACTCTTTTAATTAAGACTATAGCTTATTACTAGTTATTAATAAAAAGGTAAAGTTATTAAAGCTACTATTATAACTAAAACCAGTAGAATACTGTAAGAGACTGGTCTGTAGCGCCTAGCCTATATAAGCGTATATATAGTGCATTCCGGCACGAAGTTTGCGGAATAGCGGATCTTTAGTATACAGCGCAATTGCTTATTATATCGCTGCGGCACACTACCGCAAGCGTCATAAATACTACTATAGTGACTTTTATAGCTATACCTAATAATATATTTAAATTTATAAGTAAGGTTATAAATTAAATAAATACTGAAAGATTTATTTAGAACTTGAATAATAGTTTTATCTCAAAAGGTAAACTTAAAAGAAGTATTAAGTTAAGTAAAAAGCTAAGAAGTATAGTACGCTAGTGAAAGATTTACTTAAGATTAATCTATAAGCTGTATTATATAATATTTAGCTATATTATATAGCTAAAGTAGTGTCTATATTTAATTTTTATTATCTAAGGCTAAGTAAAGTGAGCTTTCAATAACTTCTTACGTTATTTAAAAACTTAAATAAGTACGATACTGTCTAATATACTGAAAGCTTTCTAATAGGTTTATATTTTGAATTCTAGCTACATTTAATATTAATATAGTTATAATAACTATTTATATTATATCTATGGAGCTCTAGTATTAGCTAGAAACTCTTAACTCTATTTATAGATTAGGTATATGCGAAGGGCGGAGCCCGTGTTTATTCAATAAAGGGGTGCCTTAATTGTGAGAATCTATACTAAGGAGAGAAAGTCTAAGTGCGCGATATGCGCGCACTTTAAGCGGGTTTTGTGCGGTTGTGCGGCGGAGCTGGGGTCTCGCTTTGGGGGTGGCCCTTCATGCTCGAAGTAGCGCAGCCCGGCCCGTAATAGTATATTAGTATTAGGTATTCCTATATTCAAAAACGTATTGAGCATTATACTATTAACTTATAGTATATTATAAGAGCTAAATAAGGTACTAATAGGCTTGTAAAAGCCCTAATATAAGAAACATTTAAGTTATTTAGAAGGGCCCTAGGTATTAAGTAGTACTAAGATAATTAGAATCTCTAGAGCAAGCGTAGAAGATTAGCTCTATTTTACTAAGGTAATAGCTTAATAAACTTACTAAGTTACTTAAGCGCAAACTATTATAACTTTACTATCTTTTATTAAGTAGTAAATTTAGAATACTATTTAATATATCTTAGTTTCCTCTTTGTAAATCTACTCATAATAATAAAGTTAAGCTTAAGTAAAGAATTAGAAAGGTATTCTTTATCTTTCTAATAGCTTCCTCCAGTAGTCTAATACCCTAGGCTTATATATTATTTGATTTACTTAATAACCTATATACTACAAAAGATTATATCAATACAGCGTTTCATAAGCTATAGTATAATGATGAACCCTATCTATATGCAAAGGCAATCTTTGTTCAAAGTCGTAAGGTTTAAAATAGCTAGACGTATCTACTTAACTATAAGGAATAAGATCATCTTATTTAAGGCTTTATAAAGTACTTATAATAATAAAGCTTATTAAATTAAATTCTGTACTTACTAACACATCAACTAGGTAAGTATAGGTATAAACTAGAAGACTCTAGCTTAGTATATCTTTACTATTACAGTTATACTGAATAAAGTCTATAGGAAGTACTTAATTATCTATGATAATAATACAAGGAATATTAAAGACGGGTTATAAGTATAATAAATTCTATAGAGCTTATAGAAGACTCTCTAAGAAGCCTTAAAGAGTTATTTAAATCCTATTATATAGTGTTTGAATAATCAGATATATACTAGAGTAAAATAATACTTATTTCCTACGGTATAAAATTTAATAGTAATTAATAATAGAGGATAATCTTCTTAAATAACGTTCTAAAGAAGCTCTGAAGAGCTTATTAGATCCTTAACTTATAGGATATATATAACTAATAGATGTAAAAGTATTTATAGAATAGTATAATATATAGCTAGAAATTCCTTTTCTTTATCTTAATTCCTGATTAGATTTTATAATATTAAGAGGTTTTTAAAACATGAATAGGAGAATATTATAATATAAGATACTACATAAAACTTAATACTAGCTATTCATCTATAGTAAGTAGTAGGATCAAAAGGGGAGATATTTTAAGAAATCAGCTACTTAAACTATTATAGACTTATATATATACAGAGAGAAGTTCTCCCCCTAAATTCATAGGAGGTTAAGTAGTTTAACGTAGTTAATTCACCCAACTACGTTTAATAGGTTTAATATATCGGAAAAAAACTATTTTCATAATAGTGACATATTTAACTTCGGCGGCCTCCCAGTACTGAGCCTACTAGTTCTGATCGACATTGTACGGCAGTTTTCACGAACCAAGGTCCCGTCATTATCTCGTCGCGCGCGTAATCTTGTATCTAGAAGATCAAAGAAAGTTTTCTATAAGGGTCTTGTATCCTTGAACGCCCTGGATCAGCTCGTCGATTCCAACGTGTTCATTTTCCCCATGTGCCACAAGAATAGTCCCTGGGCCGTACAGAACCTTCTTGTGTGAGCCTTTCAGTCTCGGTACGTCGGTTCCGAAGCTCACAGGAGCAGACTCAAACCCTTCAATGTCAAAGTCTAGTAGGGTCTCTGGATACTCGAACCTGAACTCAACGTCCACGCCGGGGCAGTCTGCTACAGCTGCGATGATTTCCTTCTTGATTTGGGGGAGGTCACTAGCAACCCGTACAGCGCAGAGAGCCTTCGCTATGGGCGCAACCACGTTGTATCCTTCACCACCCTCAATCTTACCCATATTGAAAGTAGATGGGCCCAAAAGGTCCGAAGACGGCCAATCTACCATTTCCAACTTCATAAGCGCTTGGAGCAACAGAGAAATGGCGTTGCTCCCAAGATGTGGGTAGCCAGAGTGACTCGAGAGATTGTCAGATCCGGTGAATTATCGTTTCATGAGGAGTGAGTAAACATACCAAGCTTTCCCTCGCGCCGTCAGTTCGAAAACCACGTGGCCCTTATGGCCTTTGCCAAGCTTTCCCTCAGTGGGCTCTCCGAATATCCCAGCCTCCCAGGTCAGATTCATGTCATTGGCTGCAATCATTCCCGGGCCTCCCTTCTCTTCACCCACGACGAAAAGGAAGCTAACATCACCCTCTTTCACCTTGCCTTCTTTCCGCAGCTCCTCAGCAGCGAAGATTTGGGCAGCCATTGGCCCCTTATCATCACAGGAACCACGGCCTCTGATCACCCCGGCATTGACGTCAATGTTTAGCGGCACATGTGGCGGCACTGTATCCATATGGCTCGTGAGCAGGATGCGGGCCTGCCGTTTCGCACCTAGGTATGCGTACACATTGTGTCGCGTCGATCCTGGCGCGATCGGGATTCTTTCGACTGTGTAACCAAGACTCTGCAGGTGGCCTTCCAAGAATATACCGATGTCGAGCTCCTCGTCGCTCGTGCTTGAAACCGACATCAATTCTGCCACGAGCCCCACGACTGGGTGAAGGTTGTCTGCAGCGTTTCCCATTGTTATACAGGCCATTTCTGCGGACGTCAAAGTTGTGAGATGGTAGAAAATTATGAGGCGGTAAAGCTGCTCTTGAGTTCGAAATTTGACCCCAGAATCTCAAGATTTACTCCTTGTTAGACCAGTCGCTACTCGCAGTGGGTGACCTGGCGGACGGTCTCCGAAGTGGCCCTCAATCGGCAGCGATACCGATTGCCGATCTCGGCCGGGATCCCGAATCTGCCGCCAATCAGTGCAACAGTCTTTCGGCGATAGGGCGTCTTTATCCTTTCACTGAGATAGGCCTAACTTAGCTGGAAATGACCGCCTCAACGCAATAAGGTCGGGTGGTAACCCGAGTTGGTCCAACGCGGTCGTAGACACACAACGCCCTACGAACCAATGCCCTGCACCGAAGTCGATATGGGCGTTCGAGACCCAGCAAAACCCACCATTCTCCTCGTCGAATCGAGTGTCCGAGGAGCAGAGACCACTCAATGGGCCCGGGTACGGTCAAACTTCAATATAATCCAGTATGACTGTCAAACCGTGGACGAGTTCTGCACTCGTCTCGCTCCCGGGGGGCTGTATTCAAAGGTCGAAGCCATTGTGCGAGTCGGGTGGTTGAAAGCTGGCCAGTATGCGTCGCATCAGTTGTTCAGAGGCCCTGCCATTTCAGCGTATCCGCCTACTCTCAAGCTCATTTGCTGCAGTGGTCACGGCTATGATGCTGCCGACATTCCAGCTCTGACGGAGAGGGGGATAACATATACCAACTGTCCGAACACCTGCACCGAGGCTGTCGCGAATACTGCGCTTCATCTCATATTGAACTCGTTTCGATACTTCACGCTTGCAGAGCATTTGGCTCGGACCGGTCGTTGGCTGGAGAGCAGACGAATCGGCACAATGGCAGTCGACCCAACCGGACATGTTCTAGGCATTGTTGGAATGGGAGACATTGGCCTTGCAATCGCGAGAAAGGCAGGACTGGCATTAGACATGAAGGTGAGTGCGTCGGCTCTCAATCAGTTGGTTCTGACTTGGGATCCCGAGCGAAAACTGACGTTGACCAGATTCATTATCACAATCGAAAGCCTCGACAAGACCTCGATAAGATTGGACTTGAAGCCGTATATCACGGCTCTTTGGACTCACTCCTGAAGGCGGCAGATTGCGTCTGCTTGGCCTGTCCTTTGACACCAGACACCAAACACATGCTCTCTACAAAACAATTTGGCATCACGAAACGAGAAGGTGTTCGCATCGTCAATATCGCTCGTGGGGGTCTCGTTGACGAACAGGCTTTGTTGACGGCGATGAAGTCTGGTCGTGTGATAGGCTTGGGCCTTGACGTTCACGCCACAGAGCCAGCCTTGAGTCCAGAATTGAAAGACAACTATGACACAACACTTCTTCCCCACATCGGAGTCTGTTCTGGGACGAGCTGGGCTAATTTTGATAAGATCACTCTGACAAATGTGGAAGAATGGTTTTTTGGGGACAGGAGCAAAGTGACTGCAGTAAATAAGGTAGAACTAAAGTAGATCCACTCGTTATCTTCAATAAGATGGAACTTTTCTCGCAACCTTGAAACCTTACATAGACATCCGATCACATGTCATTAGGTGATTCAATATCCCAAGCCGAAGAGGAAATACCAATCTCGTCGTTGGTAATATCAAAAGCATTGGGGCTCCATTGCGAGTAAGTCTGACCAAGGAAGTCTTGGATGAAAGGATCGTCGAATGGGGCCCGGCCTACTGACGATGCTTCCTCAACTGGGCTGGATGTCGAAGATGTTCGGTCGCAGGGTACGCCATTCGAGTCACGCTTTCGCTTTCGCCGGGAAGATGTGGGCATAACGTGAGGTGCAAACGTACCCGCTGCCGTGATATATCCTTGCTTCGGGCCCAAGCTGTGACAGCCGCCGGAAGAATATCGTTTTTCAAGATTTTCCTTCAGGGTGGTGAGGCGCCCATGGAGCTCGCAAGCGGGGAGGTTTCCATCATCGGCCATGGACTGCAAGAGTGTGCAAGCCAGGTCAACGGAGTTACGGTCGCCATCGTTGGAGTTTAGGATATTGGACAAGATGAGAATTATCGTGGACGAAAATATGAAATGGGCATCGAAATACCCAAAGGTCGCTATCGCCCCGTCTACCCAGAGCTGTTTCAAAAGGCGGTTCGACGCCCTTGCAGCGTAAATACAGGCCTCGCCTAGGGCGATTGTCATTGGTGGTAAGACCTTTGTCGACGATTCTGACGGCGATTCGGAAGCGGAAGATTTGCGCATGTAATATTTGAAAAGGAAAAGTAAAATTGGCCTTGTTGTTAATATCACGCACTTGTTGGAATGGGTTAGCTACTCGAGTTATCATGTCCAATACCAGGTGAATGATGACATACCTGATTGAAATGCAGTCGCAGTGAAGCCACCGACCGTGTGCTGTACGAAGGCGTCTTGCCGTGATCCAAGGCTAGTTCGGGAGGAAGTGTTGCATCCCACTCTTTCAGGCCTGTCAGAATTCTGTGAACATTGCTTACGAATGTCTTCTCATGAGGGGAGTGAATCTTGTAGGTGTGATCTAGTAGAAGTCCGGTGATGCGGGCTAGTCTGATGTTCGCGATGAGTTGCGCAGCATCCACGAAGTCTTCCTGCTCCTCAGCAGATAGACCATCAGATGATGGCAACGGAGCATCGACGTCTTCATCCTTGATCATGACCGGATGGCCCAGTTTGGCACTACAAAGACGGTCGAACGTGTAAACCGTCCACCAGACTCGTCTTCTGTTTTCCACCTCAAGCGGAGGGTAATTATCATCGTATGTAATATTCCTATGAAGTCCCATCGCCACACTGAGGCGAAGTGCCACACCGGCGTAAGTATAGGCCGTGTTCTGTCTATTCAGGGCATGGGAATAGAAGGACTACCTCAAGATAAGCAACTACTATTGATAGAGGGGCTCATTCAACATACCATGAGAAGAAGAGTTTCGATGTACTCTATGTTGGGCTCTTCGTACAAATCTTCGAACAGAGAGACGGATTGGACGAAGAAGTGTGCCCCAGGCACTTCTCTTCGACTAGTCGATTTCTTCAGGTACAACTCGCCTAAAGCGAAAACGGCAAAAAGACGGCAGAGAAACATGGTATCCGCGGTGTGCTCTGCTGTGGATCTATAGAGCATATCCACTCGGTGAGTGAACGACTTCTTTTTAAGGAGGTGGTAATCGTTTCCAATGAATCTCAGAACGACCTGAATGAGAATGTTGGCGTATGTTTGGTTGGGAAGTTGAAATTCTGCCTTTGAAACCCGTTGCAGGGTTGGATGGGCGAAGACCTTGACAGCTCTTGGAGGCGTAGGACCGTCTTGCCACAAGAGGTTGGCAAAGGCAGTACATGCCGCCGCCCCGACATAGACCGGCCGTTGTGTCGCTGGGTCAGACAGTCGTTGCTCAATGACTGGATTGACGACGTCGACCGTATCGAACCGCTCTTCCTCCTTGTCTCTGGGAGGTGCCGTGTTAACCACGATTTGATCTGACACGTGGCTGGCGGAGGGACTAGTTCGCGCTGTCTGCCGCTTAAGCTCCTCGTTTTCATCTTGAAGTTGTTTGATGTAACTGCAGTCGATATTAGGCCAACTCGCAAGTATGCGTCGAAGAACCGTCTGATTGCCACGTTGCATACCTTTCCAAAACTGAGATTTTCCTTTCCCGTACAGGGTAAAGACAGGAAGAAACTTCATTGGACCTGTCACAGGCTCTGCAAGGAGTGCCCCCAGTGCACTTGATCTTCTGGGCGTGACATCGTTGACAAGCCACCACACTGCGCCTGAGTCGCTTCGAAGCCCGCAGTCCTGCTGAAGCTTCGGGTGATGCCATAACTTTGATTACAATCTGGACCTCCGATGGCGTTGTACAAGAAAGACGTAGAAAAACCGGCGTGGAGACGACTTTCGGAGTGGATTCGATATTTACATCCGTCCATCCTTGCGGGGGAGCCAGGCGAACGAACGACGGTGATAAGCCACCTTTTCTCCTATTGGAAGCGAGCTTCTGCCTATCTCCCCTGTATCTATGCCTATCGACCCGAACACGGATACACAATTGCAACCTCGTGCTATTAGTTGACCATCTGCTTGCCAAGTCCTGCGCCTTAGCCATGGGTTTCGATATCAGTGTCCCATGTTGCGACCCTTTACTTTGGAGAGAGATTACAATTCGTTTATTGTCTGGTAGCGAGCATGGTTAGAACGGTGATTTTGTAAGTTAAAACTGACGGAGTGCTTCTGGCATATCAAAGAGTGTACTTGTAGTACACGTCGCAGTCGCCCTTCTCAGGGACGCTTGGAAGCGGCAAGCCGTCTTCTTCGGCTTTCCTAATCTTTTCCGCCCGTCTCTTGTTCACAACGTGCATGCCGATCATCAAGACTGCGACGCAAATCAGTGCGACAGCAGCAAGGCCCATGGCGGTGGAAAGACCACGGATATAGCGCGGCTTGTCTTCGCTGACGAACACTTGGCCTACGGCCACACCAGCCGTGTTTCCCAGAGTCAATGCACCACCAACCATCGTGGCCCTCTTGAAATGCTGGGCGGCGTTGTCGCTGAGCCACATCAAGCTCATTCCCGTGGTCGGATAAATGCCCATGACAGCGACTATCCAGGCACAGTACCGTTAGCGAAATGAACCGAACCCGGGGCAAGAGAAGTTGAATCTGCGAAAACATACCAAAACAAGCGAAGTATCTGACTCCCAAATTGTCAACAGATATGAGCAACGCGTAACCGACGATAAGGCACACGAGTGGACCTCCAATCCAGTAACCCCTGTTACCAGTCTTGTCGGACATGTAGGCCGTGAAGAGGAAAGTGAGCAAGCCCCAGATATAGATTGGGACAGTCATCAAGTTGGCCGTCACTGAGGTGTAGCCCAAGCCATTGACAATGGCTGGCAAAAAGGTCGTGAAGCCGTACAGAGAGATATCAACTGCGAATTGGAAAATCCAGCTAGAGTTCTTTTAGCGCGAAGACGCATCTTGATGGCCGTTTCAACTTACTGCAAGTGAAACTTGGGGTCGATCAATCCATCCGTGACAGCTTTCCAGCTGAACTCTTCGTCGATGCCCCAGTGTGGCTCCAGCTCGTAACGAAGCCTCATCATTTCTTTCTCCTCAGGCGTCAGGAACCAAGCTTCCTTGGGAGACGCTGGAAAGAAAAAAAAGAAAAGTGGTGCGATGATGACCGTCATGATTCCTTCGACGATAAATAGGGCCCTCCACGACGAAAAGTATGTCCCGGTCTGGATCTGCGTTAAGGCATAGGCAAAAATGCCCCCAAATGCGCTTGCGATGGCACTGAATGCGAAGATAATGGATGATCTATCATATGATATGAGTGAAATGGCCAGCTTGGATTCGACATGCACTTGAGAATTCAGCCACATACCTTTTGCCTCGTTCTGATTTCTTGTAGACTAGCCCAATGTAAACATTGATACCTAAATGAGCGTGAGTACAGGCGCAATCAATTGACCCAGGGCCTCGAGAACAAACATGGTATGAGACCTGCCTCGAAAAGGCCAATCAACATTCGACAGGTGTAGAGTCCCTGCCAATTCTGAACGAAGCCAGTGAACAGGCAGACGAGTCCCCTTTGGCGTAAAGTCACGTTAGCTACATGGACTTATATCTAGTCCTTATGTGGCTTCTCGGGGAAGAGGTGGGAATACCAAGCTAGACAACTAAGTGACAAGAGATGCTTAGGCCCAATGATCTTCAGAAGAACGGCAACAGGGCCTTCGAAGGGAACGTAGGTAGCGTATAGGAGGGTCACTGCAGTGCCGTACTGATTTCCAGTGAGACCAAGATCTTGCGGAAGGCCTGCAATCTGAGCGTTTCCAATATTGCTTCTGTTCAAGAGATGAGCTTGGGGTATCTCCATAGACATCCAACCACGGCAGAAAGGCCAACCAACCTGTCCAAGTTTGCCAGCATATACAAGATTCCGAGTCCACCAATGGCCCAGATCTGAAGACAAGGAGAATAAGTGAATAGCCAAACGCAAGCTGGCGGTTGTCTTACATCAAATTTTCGCATCATCTTGGCTTCCTTTATAGGGTCAATATAGGCAGCAACGCCGGAGCCTTCGCTAAGATCTTGCTTGCCGCCGTCGTGGCTTGTGTCGGTCTTGCCTTCAGATTCCTTGTCAGTACTCATCTTGTCGTTCTTACGGCAACGATTTCGATCGGAACTTGAAGCACAGATTCAACAAGTTGAACGGGATTGGAATTGGATGTCACATCTACTTTAAAAGCACCATCGCTCAAACAGCTGTCCATAGCCACTATCAGCTCGCTAGCCAAGGAGCTGGGGATATTTTGGAATATTCCCCGCGCATCAAGCCTGTTTGTCGCTTTATCAACACGAGGAAACGACTTATGACTCGAACGATGCGTGAGAAAACACACACTTGGCGTGTGGCAGCTACCTTAGGGTGGTTGATCCGATCGTTATCTGCTGTTATCTATGCGATCGGCAAGTATCTCAAGAAACCGATGTACCTCTCGATAAGCCGGCAACTACCACCGGTCCAGCTCGGCATCGTAGCCTAAATGCCGAATAGAGCCGGCTTTGACCTACAGGAGAAATCCTGCTTAAATCGATGCGCAGCGCTGAACGCAACTATTGCCATCGACGCCTAGCCAAGACAACACGCAGACAATCCGATTATGTCGTCTGCTATTTCTCATCAAGGGGTTCGCATTGCGATAGATCGAGGCGGGACTTTCTGTGACTTGTAAGTGTCCCTTAATCTATCATAGTACAGCGGCGAAAGCTCTGGGTGTTCCAGGAATCTGACTCGATACGCATTAGCTGGGCTCGTATTCCGGGTCATAAGGAAGACCTCGTTTTTAAGTTGCTCTCAGTCTGCCCCGACGAGTATGAAGACGCACCAACGGAGGGAATCCGACGCATCCTGGAGATAGCGACAAAATCAACCATCGCGAAAGGCCAGCAGCTGGACCTTGCACCAGTTGAGAGCATCCGAATGGGCACTACCGTTGCGACCAATGCACTCCTGGAGCGTAAGGGTGAGAGAGTTGCTCTCCTGATTACCAAAGGCTTCGGAGACCTTCTCATTATCGGCAACCAAGCCCGCCCACGTTTATTCGATTTGGCCGTAAAGAAGCTTGATCGTCTATACGAGAGGGTAGTTGAAATCGACGAAAGAATTACGGTCGAGGGTTCATCGGAGGACCCAGATTCCCCGGTAGCCGATATCTCATCAGATCCAAACCTGTTCAATGGAGTCAACGGAGAAGTGCTCAGATGCATCAAGAAACCTGATGCTGAAGTCGTAAAAAAAGACCTTCGGGCTCTTTGGAAAGAGGGCTTTCGTAGTCTTGCAATAGCCCTGATGCATTCTTACAACTTCCCGGACCACGAAGTGGAGATTGGAGCCATCGCTCGAGAAATAGGCTTCAAGGTCTCGCTTTCCTCTCAACTTCAGGCTATGATCAGCATCGTGCCGCGGGCGCAGTCTGCGACGGCTGATGCATATCTATCACCCGTCACTGAGAGCTATCTCGACAGCTTCCGAAAAGGTTTCAAAGGAGAGTTGGACAACGAAGATGGTAACAAGCTGCTACTCTCTCAGTCACATGGCGGTCTTGTCAAGTTTAGCGACTTCACTGGCCTTCGAGCAATTCTTTCCGGGCCCGCTGGCGGAGTCGTTGGATACGCAAAGACCTGTTACGATCCGAAAGAGGGAACTCCCGTGCTGGGATTCGACATGGGCGGCACAAGTACCGACGTGTCTCGCTATGGCGGAACTCTCGAGCACGTCTTTGAGAGCACAGTTGCCGAAGTTCCCATACAGTGCCCCCAGCTGGATGTGAACACCGTTGCCGCTGGTGGCGGTTCCATTCTGGCATGGTCTGGAGGCTTGTTCAAAGTTGGGCCAGATTCCGCCGGTGCCTTCCCGGGTCCGGCTTGCTACGGCAACGGAGGCCCGCTGACGATTTCGGACGCCAACTGCTTCCTGGGGCGCATCTTGCCGGAATATTTCCCTCGCAAATTGCACATCGACACTGTCCGCGAAAAGTTCTTGGAGCTCACGGACCAGGTCAACAAGGACAAGAGCGGATCCGACCAGCTCACGCCTGAAGAGGTCGCGATGGGCTTCATCGAGGTTGCCAATGCCACTATGTCCAGACCGATTCGGACGTTGAGCGAAGGCAGGGGCTTTGAAGCCGCCGCACACAACTTGGCCTGTTTTGGTGGTGCAGGAGGGCAACATGCCGTTGCCATCGCCCGCGATCTAGGCATTCGACGTGTCCTCATTCATCGATTGTCCAGTATTCTCTCTGCTTTCGGCATGGCACTCGCCGATATTGTGGTTGAGCGCCAAGAGCCTGAAGCTGTTAAATACGGACCAGACACTCGGGACCGTCTCGCGAAGCGCTTTGAAGCAGTTTCCGCCCATGGAACAAAGGACTTAGAGCTTCAGGGTATCCCGTCCCACCGGGTTGCTCATGAGCACTTCCTCAACATGAGATACAAAGGCAGTGATACCGCTCTCATGATTCCCGAGCCTGAAGATGGCGATTTTGCTGCGGCTTTCGTAAGTCGCCACCATCGAGAATTCGGGTTCAGCCAGGAGAGGGACATCATGGTAGACGATGTTCGGGTTCGCAGCGTCGGCAAGGCAATGGAACTTTCTATCCCTAGTCCGTTCGAGCAGATGGCCGGATCAGACGAGTTTCCCTACGTCGATACTGCTAATTCCAAAACGCAAAGAATTTACTTTGAGAAGGGAGGCTGGGTCAATGTGCCTGTCTTTCACATCGACAGTCTCGTAAAACTCAACAAAGTACATGGTCCGGCTGTGATCTTTGACGAGACTCAGACTATCATTCTTGACCAATATAGCCATGCTGTCGTGTTGGAAGAGCATCTCGTTATTGACTTGATCAGCTGGGAGGAAAGAGCAACCCCAATTGATGAGGTTGACCCGATCAAGTTGTCGGTCTTTGGACATCGCTTGATGTCGATTGCGGAACAGGTAAGACACTACCTTGACATGACGCGACCCTTTACTAACCAGACACTGTAGATGGGTCGGACGCTTCAAAAGACTTCGATCTCGACGAATATCAAAGAGAGACTGGACTACTCCTGTGCCATATTTTCTGCCTCGGGTGGGCTTGTCGCCAATGCACCGCACATCCCTGGACACTTGGGATCGATGAGCACCGCAATCAGATATCAGGCACAGAAGTACGGCAAAGACGGGTTGAAACCTGGCGACGTTATTCTTTCCAACCACCCCTGTGCGGGCGGAACTCATTTGCCAGACCTTACGGTTATCACACCGGTGTTCGATGACAACAACAATCCGACAAGAATTATGTTCTTCGTAGCAAACAGGGGTACGTCCTCAAAGGACTCGATGATCGCGTTAGACTAACAAAAGGCAGGCCACCATGCTGACATTGGGGGCATTTTGGCTGGCTCAATGCCACCTAATTCGACCGAGCTCTGGCAAGAGGGCGCTGCCATTGAGTCATTCAAGATGGTTGATCAAGGGGTGTTCAACGAGGAAGGCTTAGTGGAGGAGCTTTACTTCAAGCCAGCCCAGTATCCGGGATGCAGTGGAACCCGAACATTAAAAGACAACATCGCGGACCTCAAAGCTTCCGTTGCTGCCAACAACAGAGGAATCTATCTCATCCAAGACTTGGTACGACAGTACTCCTGGCCGGTAGTCGAGTTCTATATGGAGGCAATTCAGAAGAACGCAGAAGAGAGTGTCAGAACCCTGCTCAAGACCTTCAGTCGACGTTTCCGCGGGCACCCTCTCAAAGCAGTGGACTACCTTGATGATGGCACGGCTCTGGCCTTATGTGTAACCATCAATGAAGACAACGGCTCTGCCAAGTTTGACTTCACAGGCACCGGGCCGGAAGCCTTGAACAACTTGGTGGGTCAATTAGCTCCGATGAGAGCCGCTGTGAAACAGGTGGGCTAACTGTTGGTTGTAGAATACCCCGTCGGCTGTCATGTATTCCGGCATTATTTACTGCTTGCGCTGTATGATCTCGTCCGACATCCCTCTGAACCAAGGATGCCTTGCACCAATCGAGATCTACTGCCCACCGAACACCCTTCTTTCCCCCAGTCTCAAAGCCGCAACCGTTGGATCAAACGTCGAGACGTCGCAGCGGATTGTCGATCTTATCTTCAAAGCCTTCCGCGCAGCAGCAGCTAGCCAGGGTACTTGTAACAACTTGACGTTTGGATATGGAGGTACTGAGAAAGATGGAAAGGTGACGAAAGGATTTGGGTACTATGAGACCATTGCCGGGGGTGCCGGTGCGGGACCGCACTGGGATGGACAGTCGGGGGTTCACACTAACGTTACAAATACGCGGATTACTGACCCAGAAGTTCTCGAAAAGCGTTATCCAGTTCTATTACGCGAGTTCTCCATAAGGCACGATAGCGGAGGGCGTGGGAGAAGACGGGGTGGGGACGGCTGCGTCCGTGATATCGAGTTCCGCAGGCCTATGCAAGTGAGCATCCTCTCTGAGAGGCGAGTGATCCCGCCATACGGCATGGCTGGTGGAGAAGAAGGACAACGAGGAGTGAATCTGTGGGTCCGCAAAGATGTGATAGATGGCACAGTAAGGACCATCAGTTTGGGTGGAAAGGCTACAGTGGTGATGAATGCTGGTGACCGCATCATTATCCAAACTCCAGGAGGAGGGGGCTATGGGCCAAGCGACAACTTGGTGCAAGTCTTCATACCTGATGACGAGTCTTTGGCAGGCCAGCCCAAGGTCGATCCCAACTACGCCTTCTCCCACCTTTCGCGAGCTAATGGAAGCGTTGGGAACAGAGAATCTGCTGTTGCTTCCAACTAAGATCTCCTTCGTAGCGGCTGAGTTAGAGCAGTATCAAGCATACGGTTTGTTGGCTGGAGAGACGCAATACATACATTGATCTTCTGATCATCTTCAACCACATAGCTCAACATTTCGAACCATACCTCAGCACTGTGGGGACTCATCAATCTCTTCCGTCACATGAATGGCATCTTTCAAATTGGGCAACGGATCCCACAAACATTGGCGGTCAAAGTGACAAATATCCAGCGTGTCTTCATTTCTGAAGTTCATTCGAAGTAGGAGACAGGGAGTTGAATGAGACTCTGATAGGACCCTTGAGGGCTGGGACTTTGCGTCAAATAACGCTATCCAAGAGGAGCCTCACTTTCTGTCCAAGACTCTGACGTCGCCACCAGCCATGACGTGCATTCTTTCCCGGTCCCAGAATCCCGCTTCATCATCAGCGATCTTGGCTGCAGCTTCGGGCGTCGATACGGCAGCAACAAACCTGTCGGATGCGGCCTTGTCTTCGAAGTCCATGGTCACGATAACATCGTAGTACACCTCCTTGGCATTGCCTGCCGCCAGGACTGGCTTGTCGTCATTCCCGTGCTGGGGATACCATCTGGTGTGTCTGAGGGGCATCGCGTCTCCGCAAATGTCCTCCACCAAACGCATATGTTGCTCGTAACGTTGCTTGAATTCGGCATGCGAGATTCCTTCCTTGCGAGCGGCAAGAACCATCATAGTATAGCCCATCGTGACGCTGGAGGCCTTGAGGGGTAACTAGAGTTTCTTGAAGCTGGTTGCTGGGGGATGGAGATTTGTAGTGGATGACCTGCTTGGTTGACCGTCGCCGTAGAAACTCTTGAAATTGGTGGTGTGTCGCCTTCGACCGCCTCACAATGACCTGATGTCTACCATCCTAAATATACTTTCAAATTACTTAGCTATCAAGGAGTCAGCATGAAGCGACTTTTCGAGTGCATTCCATATGTTTCTTTCAATTTCAGAACGACCGACGTGCTTAGTCTGAAAGTCCGAGGCATTACGTACGTAGTACGAAGTCTGACAGCAGCTGTGATGGACGTTAGAGCTACGATACACGACGCTGGATCACCCGTGGACCGCTAATCCGCTCCGCTCGCACCTCCGCAGATCCGATCCCGTCAGCGCTAGCAAACTCGGCACCCGTATTTTGCCTCGCTCTCCGCCTGCAATGACCAATGACTGCGAGATTGACTGCATAGTGCGTGGTCATTGCAGGCGGAGAGCGAGGCAAAACGCGGGTGGGGTTGATACGTACTGCTGTTTATCATGTGCCCGGGTAGGCCTGGAGAATTCAAGGAGCAAGTGATGAACGCATGGTTTTCCCCTTAGTAGAAATTCACTTAATTCATGAATTGATTATCCTAGTTGCACTTCACGGACGAAGTGTAAGACTTGTAGCTCGTATACTTGTTCTACCAAGAACGAAACCTGCCTCCACATGGAAGTAGAAACGATCTTTTTCTAATCAATGAATAATTTCAAATCGTCCCCAAAGCTCTCCTACGCAGAGAGGCGAATGCTGCGAGAGACTGAAAAAGAGCAAGAGCCAGCATTTCATTGTCTCCCAAGGCATACCGAGGAGGGCATCGCGAATTTGTGAGGGAGTTTGGCCAAATGTTACCAGTAATAGATACGCCACATTTTGAACTTGCCAAAGTATCAGGTCCCAAGATTCGGGTCAAAACTTAGCCATGCAAAACAATCAGATGCTTACAATAGTGGACCAGGTCCAGGTGACTCGGTTGCCTTTCAGGCATCCTCCACAGATTTCGGCATGAAATCGACAAGCGCTCATACTAGATTCGACTTAGATTAAGCCGTATATTTCCAGGTCTTGAGAAGTCATATTCGCAAACGTCGGGAGGCTGAGCTAAGGAGACGGCGTGCCCATAAACTAGTTCGCTAGCAGTGACTCACTCCCCGTCATTGAGCGTCTTCTGTCGCCAGGCTTGGGCCACCACAGGCGCAGCTCAAAAACTTCGCAGTATCGCCGGGATTGGAGACATCTTCGACACGTCGGCAATCCCCCATCGCACTGGACTTTGCGGGCTTACGACGCACGTTAGGACCAGCAGGCCTGCTCGGAACGCGGCCGTATCAGTCATAGTTGTCACTCACCTGCGCATGTCCAGCATCCCTTCCGAGCTTTCATGATCGGGGCTATGATGTGGTATTCCTGGTTGGTGTCTGTCGGAGAACGAAGTGACGGACTCCCTAAGGCTACATATTTCGGTGAAAGTTGCCCTCGATAGGTCGCTGACTTCTTAAGTAGTCTCGTTTGGCATTAGTATGATCCTTCCGTCGTTTGTCAGCCGCTAGGTCCTTCGTTCAAGTCCATGTCTTGAGGCATCTGCGTTCCTAGCGTGTCGTAGAGAGGCGCCAGTTGGTCCCAAGGCATGTCACATCAAGTCTTGACCCCACAGGTTGCAACTTTTATTGAGACTAATTTATAAAGAGTCGGGTGTTTGGTGTCTTGGCTTTTGCACGATGTTTGGCCATCCTTTCAAATGTCATGTCGCTCTGAGCTCTTAAGTGCGACTGGCCGACGCGTTGTCAATTTATGCATACTCGTCTATGATTATTAATTATGAAGCATATGATAGCTCTGAGCAGTATTTCGCATTGGCTGGAATTATTTTAAGTAGCTCCAACAATTCTTATTTTGTAGAAGCTACTCGCAGCAGAATCTCATTCCCAAATAGTTCGGTTAATCAAGTACTTTTCCCAGACTTTGAAGCCTATATTTCTCTCCTCTACGATACTCATAGAACAATAACTACCTACTTGATTACGTAAGTAACTGGCCAATAGAGCCGATAGGCCATTTCGCATCTCCCCAAAGCCGGCGCCAAGATTCATGGTTTGGTCTGCGACCTCCAAAAGGTTCACTAAGTCTATAAACCCTTATATCACTCTCTTCCAAGGGGACAGTAAGAATTTTGGAATGTCTGCCCGAGAATCAAGCTGTTTAGGTTCCGGGCTTCTCGTGGCGTATGGACATAGAAGCTGCCGACGAGCCATGGAGTAACAATTGCAATGACTTACATGGATGAATGCTCGATTTCCTAGGCACGACCAGTCTTGCGGTTTGATAATTCCAGTAACATACAGATTTTTCCACTTGGGTCTCTGCTTCGATTAACAGAATAGAAATTTTGCTAATACTTTGCATGCCTCACTACTCAGATTGTTAGATGCTGTTGAGCCTTACTTCTGGAACTTCGCTGTAAAGCCACGTGGAGCGTAAGACAATCATAAAAGAGTCATACATGATCGATATGCATAGCGTAGGGCTTTGTCTGCGTGAACCTGATTAATCTCCTCAATCTCCTTTAGTCGAGTTTTGCCGTAGCGGTAAGTTGATTGACCTTGCAAGTCGGACTGTCCATACGCCCTCCAAATCATCCAGCATCCTCTGAATCTCTCCATATCCCATGCGATCGCGCATTTCAGTGAGCAATGACCGTGTTATAGCAACATCTTCCTCGCAATTTACTGAATACCCAATAATCAGTACTGGCCACGCTCCCAGATAGCACCGTGTCCATTTACGATAGGATCCCGGGCGACGCAACAGAGCAATGGCCCGCTCCACTTGCCACCTCCTCGGTCCGGAGAGTGTGATAGACCCGCCGACAAAGCCTGAAAGGCCTGCTTCTTTGCTGGGTAGAGCCGACAAAGGGGACTCGGCGATGATGTCCAGAAGAAGCGACGCAGCCAAGACAAAAAGAGTCGCTGCTTCTGTCTGAAAAGATGCTTGTGGCAAGAATGAGGTCGATTCGGCATTATTCATCGGATCTGCCAAAAGGAAATCCTCCCACGGCTCGATTTCCTGTAATAAACGACTGGTAGTGTCTATGCTGGGCTGCTCGGGAGAATTGAGGATGTTGATTATTTCTGTGATTAGACGATATAGAGATAACGGGAGCCCAAGAACAAGAGTCGAGTCGGGAATTAATGTGTTCATCAGCCCTGTTGCGTCGAGTAAATTCTCAGACTGGTCGAAGAAGTGTGAGTCAATATGGAAATTTGCTGCGAATGGCTTCCGGGCTGCAAGTAGGAACGCTTGATACATGACGCTTTCCATCGCGACCCTGTGAAGCGTTCGGGTCATGAATAGGGGTGACCGTCTGTCTTCGAAACGCAGCTTCAGTAGACTCATAGCGCCGTCGACGTGCTTTCTCGCGTCGAGAGCTGTGTCGGAGCCCCAGAACTACCACGGAGTAGACTTTGTCAGTGTGTCATTGAACGTGCCTGGGGTTGCGGAAAGTCAACTACCCACATTGTAAAGATAGAGATACACTACTGTCGTAAGTAGATCGTCATCGGGGCTTTCGTGAGAGGAGTTTAGTTTAAGAAGACCTCTGCTGACCAACTCAACGGCCCTCGAGTAATAAGTCATCGCCATGTTGTGATATCGACACTCTCGTGTAAGCATGTATTTGTTGGAGGCGCAGTTTGCCAAGACCGCAAGTTTGACGCTCTCTGAGCTCATCATCATCCCGATAATCTGAGTCCCATAGTCTTCCAAGTCCGTTTCTGAAACCGTCGGAAGCAGCAGTGCCGACAATAAGACATTGAGATAGTGATGTGTCAAGTCGTACTCGAGCTCTGGCAACTCCCGGTTCCCCATTGAAACAGTTGACTGCTCTCCGCATGAAGACGATGGGGATAATGTTGATGCGGAAGGTGA
Organism: Colletotrichum euphorbiae; assembly: GCA_037178605.1. Lineage (NCBI taxonomy): Eukaryota > Fungi > Ascomycota > Sordariomycetes > Glomerellales > Glomerellaceae > Colletotrichum > Colletotrichum euphorbiae. The sequence goes on from JAXCEF010000273.1 coordinate 23,087, forward strand.
ATGTTGTCGTAGGGATGAACTGGCTCGCCTCGCCCGGAATCGCCTGTCCTGAAGGTCGTCCGAAGAAGGCCATAGACACTCACGACCAGCGGCAGTGCAGTTTCCACAGACGGGTCTCTGTTCTCCGCACTTGACCTTCCTACGCCGGCCTGCGAGTCGGTTAGACCGGCCTGACGTGGAGGGGGGGAAATTCTGCAAGGGGGCTGGTTTACATGTGGAACACCCGGTTTTGGTGCGTAGTCTTGCTTTTGGCATGATTCCGTGGTGCGCAACTAAGAGGAGGAAATAGTTGCTGCGCGTGTTTCTACATACAAATCGAATTGGACCGTTCGTCACAATTGGAGAGAAACCGTCAGAGGAGAGGCAAACGACCGGTCGTTCTTATCGGAGACAAGGCAAAGACCCCCGCACGTTATCTTTTATGGATCGTCTAGTGCGTCCCATGTCGACCGGGCTGCATTGTTTGAACAACCTGGATTCTTGAAAGTCTGGGGAAAGTAGGGGATGACTCCAATTTTCGGCAATTCCCTCCCCGCAGATTGAGTAGACGCAGTGCCAGGATCGATGCGGCTGCCGACTCTGTAATGCCTCTTCCCGGAGTTCAAACAACTAGAATTACAAAGATGAACAGTCTGATCTCCAACAACTACCTGATGACTCTAACCTTGGATGCATTACTGTTGAATGACCTTGCTCACAAGTTCAGCCACAGCCAGGGTATCTTCATCGCGGAAGTGTTTTCCAGCAAGTTGCAATGCGATCGGAGCATCGATGTATTCCTCAGGTATGTCTGTTCAAAATTTAGATCATCGACTCACATGCTAATGATTACAATCGAATGGACTTACACTTCTTGTATTCTCGCTCATCCTCCTCCGAGCGAGGCTTGTAATCCTTTTCAATAACGTCGATGGCGGGATCAACCTTGATTCCGGTTGGGAAAGTGACGCTGGGTTGATCAAGAATATTCCAGATCGTGGTGTAGTGCCAGTACTGGGCGTCTCCGAGTTTGGCAGGTGCTCCGACATACGCCGGGCACAGGATGAAATCCACGCCGCGCTCCTTCATGACTTTATGGTAACTACTTGGCAGTCAGCTCTGCTTCACGGAGAGAACGTGTGATATTCTGCTCTGCCTGCAAGGGGGTTGTGAGTCGGGGAACTTACCCATCACGGAGTGCGTCTCGACGCACATTGAGGTCCCAGTTCTCTCGGATGGACAGGGGCTCGGGCCTGGAAAGATTGAAAGCCCAGTCGGTCAAGAACGCCACGGGCTCACCACCTTCGGCCAAGATCTCTCGCTGGGTCGCAGCGGCATCCGGGAAGTAGAGAGTCGTAATGATATCAGCTCCCTCTCTATGGTTGTACGGCTCGAAGTCCACCACTTTGATTCCAGCTGCTTTCAGCTTCGTAACGGTGTGTTTCAACGCGCGAGTGACTGGTGGATGAGGATGCGCAAGACTTTCGTGAGAGGTTTCGATTAGCTCATGCGTAATAATTTGGCAATAATTTGTTCTTTTCTTACCCGTCGTCCCAAATTACGCCGATGGTCATGTCACCGGCCTGACAGGGCGCCGGCCTTTTCCAAGGCAGCGGGACCAATGATGTCTCCTCCTCCCAAGGTTCTTGGTCGATAATCGCTCTTTGAAACAGGTTAAGATCTGCAACGCTGTTTGCCAATGGTGACAGAACGCAGCGAATGCTCTCTTGCCCCAGTCCAGGAATGCAGATTCCTTTGTAGGGGTTGCGTAATGCGGTGGTTCTCATACCGTACGAACCGCAGAATGCAGCCGGGACTCGGACAGAGCCTCCGATGTCTGTCCCGATACCCATCACAGCGCAACGAAGTCCCAGGGATGCGCCCTCTCCTCCACTTGAACCACCACTCGTCAGGTTCCTGTTATGAGGATTGACCGTCGTGCCATAAATGGGGTTGCAGCAGTCAAGGTGCTGGACGGATTACACGTTAGCAATAGCGGTTGTTGCAGCAAAGGCCCATAGATTACCATGACGCTTTGTGGTTCATTAGTCCGCACATGGAATACAGCCCCGGCGGCCCTGCCTAAGCGTACGACAAGGGCATCTTCCTCAACAACGTTGTCCGTCCAAGCGACATAGCCGGAATGACAGATACGACCTTTCAGCCCAACATGTTCCTTGATAGAAATAGGGAGTCCATGCAAGGACCCAAAAAGCTTCCCCGTCGCCTTGAAGTGTTGGTCAAGTTTCTCTGCAGCTACCAGAGCATCTTCGACCATAAATTCGGTAGCAAAATTCACGAGCTGATGCGCGATGTGAGCTCGCTTGAGGAATGCCGTGGCGGTCTCGACAGCCGTAAGCTCCCCATCACCCATGCGGCCCAGAAGCTCAGCACCGGTGCTCGAGGTGACTCCCAGCTCTCTCGGAGTCAACTGACCGCATGACTCTATGAAGTTTGAGACATTAAGCTGGCTTTTTGGAGGCAGCTGATCTGAAGACAGCAGCCACTCGGGGTTGAGCGAATTCTCGAGTATCTGTCGGCATTTTTCGGCCTTGGCTTCCCAAGGGGCTCGCGAGGACATGTTGAAATGCAATCTATAAAGAGGATAGAGTTCGAAAGGCGCCGTGTGGCTGGGTGTTGGTAGGCAGCACTGTCCAGCGTCGGATTTGTTAGCTATATAGTAATAGAATTGAAGACACGACGACCAAGGGTAGGTGAAGCAGGCCGAGAAAGGTCTGATAATCTCGTCAAGCTGCGTACAATGAACGGAAGAGAGATAAGCGATAGTGCTGCATATTTGACGGCTTCCCCGCCTTAGCCCCCCCTTGATTGTTGGAGATCCGTTCCTCGTATCCATGTATGACCGTCGTCTGCAGCATTCCCTCGTCCGATCCCAATCATCCATGATTCACCAGCATAAGGTCCATTATCAGTGACTGGCTTTGGATTCGTCTCGCAATTATCCATGATTGGCCAGTTCATCTGCGCGGCCCCAGTATAGATTACACCCGAGCTTAACGCGGCCTTGATCACCACGCTGAGCTCTTTACCCAATGACGTCCCCTTAATCGAATGGTTGGATTTTCTTTGCCGATATCATGGGGCATGCGAGAGGGCGCCGTCCATATCAACAAAAGATACTCGCAATCGCTAGATATTGGTCAATTTAAATTGGCACTTGACGTTCAGACGCAACGGCCTTTCCCTTTGCCCGATAAGTCAACGGCACGCAAATCGATACACAAGCCTTCTGGATTCAAAAACGCTGGGATTTCTGATCAATTACTTTCGATAATAAACCCTTAAGTCTCTTTGGAGCTTCAATAGCTCGAAGTTCCCTACATATATCGACCGCTCCAGTCTTGAGGCTTTGTCCTGCTTCCTCTGCACACAACAGACTTCTTCGGCCCCCGTTTCTCGTCAGAAGAAAGAGCTCTAGGAACTTGGCCGTCGACCATACCATTTCATCATGGCCACTTCTAAAGCGCCGTCAGCACCTCCTCCGGGCTTCATACCGGGCACGGTTCATCTCGTTGATCTTGAAGGCATAGTGTCGTCTCGACATGCCGACGGGGGCGCCCGAGATGTTGTCCTTATTCCGACGCCATCAAGTGATGCCGATGACCCTCTTAATTGGTCACCATGGAGAAAGTCTCAGCACCTCTTCTGCCTCGGCGTGTAAGTTAATAGTCGTAAACTATTGCTCATGGACTTGGGGCTAATACACTTGTCTTCAAGATACTGTCTCGCTATCGGCATCGCTTCGGCCGCAATCTATTCTGTACTTGTACCTATTTCAGCGGCAACGGATCTTACGCTTGGAGACCTCAACGAAGGCACCGGATACATGTTTCTGACTTTGGGTTGGGGCTGTTTGGTATGGCAACCAGTGGCTCAGAAGTTTGGCAAGCGTCCAGTGTATCTGATCAGCTTACTGGCAACACTTGTGAGCTCAGCTGTCGCTACCCTATCTATGGCCTTCAGCAGACTAACATTTTCGAATCACAGCTCATCATGACATGGGCCCCCTATGCCACGACCAGCGGTCAATGGATCGCCAACAAGGTGTTACAGGGGATTTTTGGGGCTCCAATCGAGTCCTTGTGCATCATATCAGTTGCCGACGTGGTAAGTCATATCTCGACTCTCTTTTGCAAGCCCCTCGTCACCCGCCGGATCATTCTTGTTGAATGTCAGTTTTGACATGTTTATACAGTGGTTTACTCATGAGAGAGGCACCTACATGGGCGTTTACGCTCTTTTTCTTTGTGGAAGTAACTTTCTGGCCCCACTCATTGCCGGGTTTATCAATGACGGTCAGGGTTGGGAGTGGGTTTTAGTAAGTCATAATCCCATTATCTGCAGGCTACATCAACTGATTCATCACAGCATTGGTGCGCTATTTTTTGCGGCGTTGGATTCATCCTCTGCTTTTTCTGCATGGAAGAAACAAATCTTCAGCGCATGACCGTCTTGACTGCCGAGTTGTTTGCGGGAGGCATCCCAGAAACCTCTGTTGAGAAGGGTACCAAGGTCCCGTCCGATTCTGAAAACATTACTCCGAGTCAGCACGACTCTACCATGACCTTGAATAACTCCCCCCGAAAAACCTTCTTCCAGAAGATCAAAGTGTTTAGCAGACGAGATTTCAACAGTCAAGCTTCACTAACAGTCATGGTGATCCGGCCCTTCATTTACTTCTCGTTTCCGGCTGTCGTTTTCTCTGGATTCATGTATGGGGCTATCCTATGCTACTTTAACGTTCTGAACGGGACGGCTTCTCTCATTTTATCCAGTCATCCATACAACTTCAAGGCCAGCATTGTAGGGTTGTCTTACATTTCTTGTCTAATCGGCGTCGTTATTGGGTAAGCTACCTTCTTCCACAAATTTCCGACGCTAGGAACTAACTTTGCTGGCCGAAGTATGCTTTACTCTGGTACCCTTGGTGATAAGTTCATTCTGTGGAAAACTCGTAGGAACCAGGGCATTATGGAGCCCGAGTTCCGCCTATGGCTCTTCTCTGTGCTATTGATCTTGATTCCGGGTGCGCTCCTTCTGTGGGGCGTTGGCGCGGCCCACCAGGTCCATTGGTTCGGCTTGGTGTTCGCGATGGGAGTACTCAGCACTGGTGTGACTGCCGGGTGCCAGTTGTCCATCTCCTATTGTATTGACTCGTACAAGGATCTTGGCGCGGATGCTATTGTCACAGTCATTCTCATCCGTAACACCATGAGCTTTGCAGTCTCATACGGGTAAGCTGACAGAAGAAGTACCCCAAAGCACATCATGGACTAACGCTGCAACTACAGTATCACACCCTGGGTTACGAACATGGGCTGGCAGAACTCATTTTTGGTTGCTGCATTCGCAGCTCTGGCTGTCATCTCTGTGTTTTTGTTGATGGTGAAGAAGGGTCGACAACTCCGCCAAGACAGTGCTGAGAGGTATTGGAAGTACCAACAGCATGAGTAAGGTATTTTGTGTTCTCGCGGCTAGCAGAAACTCAGCAAAGTAAGGCTTATTCGAACTTGGGAATCATCTGCAAGCTCAGGTAATTCGAATCAGATAAGGCCGATTAAGGTGTTTTACATCAAAGGAAAAAGGTGAACGTAAAAGCGTGCGATCGACATAAAAGTAGTAGTAGTTTTGCACGTTTGTCGGACAGATCACTTTTCTTTTTCCATGAAGTTTCCATCTTCCCCATAGCTCATTCCTGTGCTAATATGCTATTTTATATGCCACCACTATATACCTACTAATCTATCAGCATACCACACTATTATCATATAAACCTTGAGTATTGCACGAGTTTAACAGAATCCGCCGCGGAATTAGAACAAAGAGAAAGAGTGGACGCTACAAGCCAGGTCATGATACACTCTATATGCTAACAACCAAGACTCAATCAGATCGACGACAACGACAATGGAAACCGGAGGCAAAGGTAGCAGAGAACTAATACCCGGGGCGTGGAAAGCCGGCACTGTCCGGAGACTTAAGGAACTCTTAGCGGGACGCTCGCTTCAGAGTGTATTAGAAATGCTCCGAGTCGAAGACATTTTTCGCCCGCTAGCTGTGATTGGAAGTCTTCGCATCCTTCATATAACCGCCATGACCTGATTCGATCATGGAGGATGATATGGGATATGGACACGAGCAATTGGATAGGGTCTGCTCGACGAATACTGCCTAGAAGATAGCGTGCTGTTGGCCCATTTGATTCGTCTCATCTCCCATACCAGAAACCCTTGCTGAATAATTCAACTCATGTGCGCGTGCAATTGGTGTTTATCATGGTTCTTCACAATATATTGGGTACCCGATGACAGTCAGTACCAGAGTCAGATACCAAGCGCACAGGACACAGTCTGGTTAACTTAGTGTTACATACGTTCACCGATCAGGATTTTCTCTCTAGTTGTCAATGCTGGATATGAGATTGGATGGTCCCAAAGCTACTTGGTCAAGTCCAGTGGATCGAGATCAATACCCAGAGTCCAGACGCGAATGGTCACCACGCAACATGAGGCTATTCCGCTCAATACAGACGATGAAGCAGCCCAAACAACTCCAGATGAGCCGAAGTCTCCGAGAGCCTCGTCAAGTGCTTTGCAGGCATACTATGGAGCCTTGACGCTAATGCTTGAACCGCACATCCTTCCGGTTGCTACCCTGATCCTTAGTGGTTTCTAAGTAATGATTACGCTGCTGTAGAATTATTAGAGAAACCTGCATGTGGTAGTACCTGGTGACTATCTTGCTTACATCTTCTGTCATGGCGAGCCATTCTCTTTCCCTTTTTGAATTGCACCACATGTAGAACAACTTCGCCAAGATGTAGATGCAGATATTCATGCAACAGATTCCGATAAGTACTCTGTTGCCACGACGATCTCGATGGAAGTTAATTGGACGCCACCTTTTTAGTTGCATGAAATGGGCATGTGTGCTTACACTCAGGCCGATCGTCTTCACGATAGATGTTTGAGTATATAACACGAGCAAGTTGGACCATCATGCTATTTCATCTTAGTCTTTGGTCTGGCATCGAAAGAACAAGAAGCTGTGACTCACTTATACAAGGCTGCAGAAACAGCCCTGGTGCGAACTGAGTGGGAGTTGCGAGAAGCCCAGGAGACATGCATCGCGTGCGCTGAGGACCATTTAGTAATACTTTGAAGAATTCCTGGTTTTGCCAACGTACGTGAAGGATAAGACAGTAAAACTGTAACGACTGCATATTGAACCCAGGGACTGCTATCGGCAGGTAGCACCGCCATGGCAACCAGGTTGGGCAAGTACCACAGCTGTGTAATAGCGCCGAACAGTGCTCTTGAGTCCCATATCTCGGACAAATACGTCATGATCATCATGAATACTGCACCGAGAAATTGGGGCGGAATACTAAGCAAGTTGGTGTCGTTCGTGTTAAAGCCAAGGTTCCTTAGAGTAAGGGTGAGGTATTGGTCGGGAGGCCCAGCTGGGATCTCCCAAGTAAGGCCGAAGACGTAGATGGGCCAGAGCTCCCAGTCAGCTAAAGACTTGAGAAGCAACTTGGGCGTGATAGCTTGCCGATTGTGCATGTCGCCTTTGGACGGATCATCTCGTAGGATTCGATTGACCAGGACTTTCTCTTCGTGTTCGTTGAACCAACCGTCTGGTCGCCATGGCGCTCTGGTCTGCGTCGGTGAAGGAGCCATCATGAACCAGGACCAAATACTGATAGACATCGTGAGTATTCCCTCTATCATGAACAGCCAGCGCCAGCCATCATACCCGCTGATACCATCCATACGTAGGACGCCGAGAGCTATCAGGGGCGCGACAATGTCGGTGATGCGGCGGACAGTCCAGAACATGGCCAGTCGGAAGGGAAGCTCTGTAGATTTGAAGAAGTATGTGAGGTATAACACCATATCGGGAATGAAGCCACCTGGACACAGATGTCAATTAGCCCGATCAATCTCGTATTATCCCAAAGCGGTTTCTAGCGTTTCACTGTAAACGCTGTTGAGAACTTAAATGCGCAACGCACCTTGTAGTATCCCGATCAAAGCACGACAGGCGAGAAATGAGGTCCTTCCGCTGAGCCAAAATTGACATCCGGAAACTAGGCTCCAAGAACACATGATGAACGGGATCCAGCGGTCGGGCCCCAGCTTCTTACTGATCATCTGCGATGGCAATTCAGCTAAGAGGAAGGAAACTTGGAAGACTGTGTTTCCCAAGTTTTAATCGTTGGTGTCCATGCCTAGACTCTCGAGGAAGGATGCGGAGTTTGCCTGACTTAGGTTTCCACGAGGCAGGTCAAGCGCGAAGAAAGCTGATTCGATCGACGTAAGTAGGTGGGGAAATCGTTCGAGCAGGAGGCCCTACTGAGACAAGCAAAAAGAGTAATTTTCCAATCAAGCTTGCGGATGAGTCGGAGCTCGTCGCCCCAAGTCCAGCGAAAGGAAGGGTCGAATCGATGTAGGTTTTCGTATCTCGGATGCGGCTGGAAGAATTTCGCAGTTGAAGGGTTGTCATAGACCGACGGCTGTGTTGCTATGGCGTTCTCGTCATAATCGTTTCTCTTCTTGAAGAAGGACATGATGGGAATGATTGGCGCATCTTGATTGCGGAGGTCATTCTGCTCGCGAAGAAGTCGATTCCTCTCACGTTCAATTTCCTCATCTGTTTGACTTAGCTCGGCTACATCGGCCGCATTTTTCTTCCTGTCCGGGTGCAGGGACGGCGATGAAGATAGGTCAACCTCTTTTTCAGTGGACATTTTGAAGTTCTGGAAAATACAAAGTTATCGACGCAAGGAATCGCATGGTTCAGCCAGCTGATGAGGAATCTTCTTTGTTAAATGGTATTTAGATTCTTAGTGCCCATGAATCTTACATCGGTGGGAGGTCTGGTTGCCTAATCAGTCCCGAATATCTGAATAAATACCCGCCCAGATACCAGGGATCCTAACTGGCATCGGCACGGAATTAGTTGTCTTGGTTCAAGTCCATTCGTGGACGCCGCGATGTCCTCGGAGCCAAGAGGCCAAGACTCTGCCTTATCCCAGGTAGATATTACTGTGAGTGTTAAGCTCTGGTCGACGTGGTCTTCTCAGGACTTCGTAGCTCTGAAAATTGCGCCATCTCCTGTACAGAATCTAGGTCCTTGGCCGTGGCAGTGCTGGTTAACTGGATGTGCACAAGTCACAAAGTAACGCAGTCGAGGTTGGGGACGTGGTTGGAAAGGTTGAGAAAGCAGCAATCTTCTGCTAGCCTCTGGGATGATGGTGCAATATACCAAGAGAAGGCGTCATCTTTATGAGCTCCTAACTCATGAGGACAAGTAAAGGATGCTTCTTAGCGGCCGCTTGGTATTCTTGGAACAGCTTCTTGGCAACCTTACTGACGGCGATAAGCATGGCGTTCGAAAATTAGCCATGTGGAGGATTCCGTCATGCTTGCAAAGAATGAGGAAATTTTGTTGTAGGACTCTGCATTTTGTTATTACTAATGGATCTTTTACCGCTGGGGTTGTTCGCCGCTGCATCAAGTTGGCACACTACACTAACATCGGCTCCCTAGGCCGGGCTTCGAGCGGGAAGGTGGGGCCGGTCGGCGGGCTAAACGCTGAGTACCCGGCACCCTTTCACACAAGATGCATCTGTATTTTCATCAGCTCGAACCACATGAGGCTTACAGTTCTTTCTTATCGTGCATGGTTTCAAGGTTTATTGCCATGTAAAGTGAGAGATATTATATCAATTTCAGTGACCCACATTATTACCTTGCATGGTGTCCTTGAGCCTGGTTGCTACATAACTTGGTATCGGAGCAGAAGACGGAGATGCGGTCTTCAGTATAAACTCCTTATGATGCCCAGATATCCCTAATGTCCATTTTCGAAGTGCTCCTGAAATTACCTCGCTCCATTCCCTTTCATATGTGCTCCAAGCTGGGACTAGGTGTCCATAGGTGTCACTCCATCAGCTCGCAAATGACGGCTTCGGTTGGAATGCACGATTCGTTCAATGGTTTGCAAAGATTGGAGATAATTTCAAAACTTCGGCGTACGTGGAGCCCCGTCTTTGTTCTAGTCATTACAAGCAGTCTCATCTCCAGAAATTGATACGGCCGGTGATCCACGATGTAGCCTCGACTTAACGATGAACTGAAATCGTTTATCCCTTTTTTTTTAATGACCGTGGAGTACAGCTCAGGTACGAAGCTTTATTGGCATAACTTGAAGGCGCGTTAGAATACATGGACGGATGTCAATTTAAATCATATCGCGAACTCCAAAGCCCATTTCTGTCTATAGTATGGGGTACCTGTTTATTGCATTTTGGCGTCCCTGTTTTCTTCTACATGCTGGTTTTAATTTCATCGTCTGCCGTCGGTTCACTCTTGTAGGCTGTTCTCGCACCAAAAGGGCCGACCGGCTTGAGACCTCATGATAACGTAAAGAGCTGCGCAGTCGAGATTTTCTCCGCCAAAAGCCCTCGCAGTCGACATGTTATTGGTGGCAATGTCCAGAGCGGGCATTCTAACGCCGAGATCACTGGTAACTCGGAGGGCATGTTTCGCGTCCTAAATGGTGTTTGAGACGGCGAACCCAGCCATGCCCGTCTTTGGGAATTGGCGCCCAGGAGCCCTCAGCCACTTGTGACTCGACGAGAATAGCTTCCGAGAACCGGCCCAAAATTCTCAAATATCAGTTGTTCTATTGCCTCTGTGCCTATGCCATTTTGCTCAGCGAGAACTTGGGTTCTGGAGATCGCTTCAAGAGAAACAACCAACAAGATATTCTTTTGGGCAAATGTTAGTTCAGACCACAATAAAATAAAATCCTTGTATACATACGCAGCGACCTTCAGCATCGGCGCTTATATAACATCGTTACCCATGTTAATAACTTTCCTACCCATAACATCAAGAACTAGCGGTTCCAAACGTTCAATTGCTGTCTGCGGACCGGCCTCTTTCAGCCTAGTCTTCTTTTAGAACCAATTTTGTGCCAGGCCGCAATAGCCCAGTGAAGATGCTAATCTCTCAGGCAAAACAGCAATCATCACAGGCGGTAACACTGGCCTTGGCTACGAAGCTGCCATACAATTGCTGGATCTCAAACTGTCGTATTTAATACTTCAGTCCGATCTCTTGAAAGTGGAGAAGGATCAATCGCCAAGCTGCGGAACCTGCATCCCGACGTCAACATAGACGTGTGACAGCTTGACATGGGCTTGTACGACTCGATTCAGGAGTTTGTCCGCAGAGCTCATGGCCACCTCCCGCCCATCAATATCGTCATCCCGAACGCCGGTCTCGTCAAGATGACATTGTTCAAGAACCTCGCCACCGGACACGAAGAAACCTTCCGAGTCAACTACCTCTCAACTATGCTGCTGACAGTCGTTATTCTCCCTATTATCAAGGCCAAACGCCCAAATAACACCGAGCCTGCTCGGTTGACCATCGTCAGCGCAGCTCTTACTCTGGCAGCCAGCTTTCCCAACAAGGATGCAAACCCCTTACTGCCATCCTTGATGAGCTGGCACATTCATCCGTACGTGCTTTACGACTCTCCTGATTCTCGTGCTGACTCAAATGTGCAGATATGCTGCCTTTCTCTATACTCCTGAGGGGGAAATTGTGAGAAATCGGCTTTGGGATGAGACTGTTGCGGAGCTGCAGAGTGCCGGCGTTCGTGGTATCCTGCAATCCATGAAATACTACGTTCTTGGGTCCCTGGATATCGACAGGCTGTCCGGAAATCGACGAAAGATTGAAATCTTGATGCTGGGGAGTCCTGGTCGAAACCTCGATGCAATTTTTGTCATTTCTATTCTGCTACTCATACACGTACCAACGTAGACCGATTCTCTCGTGTCGAATTCCTTTTAAAAACATAAACCAACGTGCGAGTCAGTGCCCTGGTATGTAAGGCAGGTATCCCATCATACTGCTTGCAGTAAAGCATAAAAGTAATTCCAAGCTGAATCGAGAGACAGCCCCGCTCAGAAGTCGAGGGCTGTGTAGTTGTAAGCATCCTTGATGTTGCGGTGAGAACCTGCGTTGTACGACAGTCCAAAGATGGGCTGCGGCTCAGGAAGAGGGACCACAACAAGGTCCATGATGATGGAGGCTTCTCGCTTCCTCCAGATATGCTGCACGTCCTCGTCACTCTGATGGCGCAAGTAAGAGCATGTGTGGCGTGCGTTGAGAAAATTGTTGCGCTCGAAATCGATTCTCATCTGGACCTCCTCCCGTTTCAGAGGCTTCCTGAGGGCAACCGTCTGAGTCAGCTCGAAGTACTCGCTTGTAAGCTTTGAATCTTGAGGGACTTGTCCAGGCATCGGGTTCGGAATCGGCGTGACATTCAAGTCAGCGAGGCTCCTGGTGCGGACCAGGACCTCGGGCTGGACCGTGAAGTCGGGTTTGGGAAAGGCAGCGCTGGGCGTATGCACAGAACGTTCGGTAGGCTGGTTATTGTAGTACGCCACGTCGTCGTCCAAGTTCATGTAGTCCTAGAAATATTAGTATGAGTATGATTAGAGAAAGAAATGAAGACGGCGACAAGAGGAACAACAAGTATGAAGGAGACCAGGGATAGCAACAAGCGCCGAGGACAACACTTACAAGATCAGTGGAGGACGAAGTCGGATTGCCAGAAGTAGCACTCGGCATCGCGAAAGCGGCAGAGTCGGAAGAAACCTGCTGCAACAGGTCCATACACGGAAACGAGAAGGCGGCCTCGGCGTTCGGCACCGAGCGACTCGCTGAGTGCGAGTGGTTCTCTTGAAGGCTGCTGTTGACTTCCGACTTCCCTTCATGAATCAGACGCTCCAAATGCTGGTGCTGCTGCTGAATCTGTTCCAGTTGACGCCTTTGTTCATCTTGCATCTTCAACTGATACTTCTGATGCTCTTCCTCCTGGCGTCTCTTCGCATCTTCGGCCTGGTTCTGTTCCGGGCGTCCCTGTTCTCCTTGGTGCTGTTGCTGAATCTGTTCCAGTTGACGCCTCTGTTCATCTCGCATCTTCAACTGATACTTCTGATGCTCTTCCTCCTGGCGTCTCTTCGCATCTTCGGCCTGGTTCTGTTCCGGGCGTCCCTCTTCTCCTTGGTGCTGCTTCTGTTGTTGCTGGGCTCCTTCCTGCGCCTGCTCTTGCTTCTTCTTGTCCTTGCGAGCCTTCTCGGCGGCTCGTTTCTTCTTCCGGCAACCATCGCATTGCTTGCAATGCTCGACCGTTCCCATTGACTTTTTGTAGGCGAAAACCGACTCTGGCAGAACATTCTTGCAGCTGCTGCACTTGATCTTGACTTCTGACGCGGGAGCGTCCGGCTGGGAGCGCTTGGCCGGTGTGACGGAAAGAGTAGATGGAGCGGCAGGAGACACCTGACTGGATACGGCAGAAGTGGTGCCGATGACCGAATGCCCGCTACCATGGCCGGGGCCGGGGCCGGGAAGGCAGAATGGGGCGGGGTCATCACCGGTCGGGACGGAGGCGGCAGGAGCGCCGGGCTGCGGCTGGGGCGTCGGCGAACCGAAGAGAGTAGTCTTGTCGTCCATCTGGAAAGTTGTCGCTCGTGGTCTCGTAACTGTGTTTGTATCTAGTCTAGTTGCTTCGTCACTGTCGACGACTTGTAGATATTCACCGGGGGGGTTATTCCAAGAATTGAGTTGTGAAGTGAGGGTGGGCTGGGGAATTTCGGTTGTTGTGTGGAAGAAAAGAAACGCTCCACTGCTGAATTTTTTATTGACGGGGCTGAGAGTGAAGTTTCGAAGTGAACCTCGTCGAAGAAACTCGGCCTGAGCGGGAAGGCACGAGGGTCACGCGGCAGTTGCTGGAAGCAAATACAAAAAAGCCCTTTCTGGTGAATTCAACTCGAGTTTTGATATTTCATCTTCTCGAATCCTTTGTCATCCCACTGCTTCATGGAAGCCTTCGAGGCAGTAGTTCAATATTACCCCAGGCAATTACAACACATCATCATCATTTATGATACTGTAGCTAATCTGGTGACTGTCAGTGTCAACTGCTAATTCATCGACCGCACATGAACTTTCAAATTTACGTCAGAATCGACTTTGCATCTGCATGGGCATCATCATGCTGGTCTTTTTGCCCTTCAACTCAATCAAGACTTGATTTTCGCGGTGCGCGAGATGAAGATCCCATGTCTGAAACGCTGCTATGTCTTCCGAAGGGTAGATTGTCTATAGATTGTCACTTGTCAGGACTCCTGCGATACCGACATGCCAGAGGGGTGAGACACACCAGATCGGACAATTCCCTGACTATCAGGTGGTTGGCTGAAGTTATCCCTTGCATCAGGCCCTCTACTACAACATGGCAGAATTTGAATCTTGCCCTCTCCCCAACTTAGGTGACATCCTGCTTCCCTTTCTTTTCATCGGTATCTAACGACTCGCCTCTTTCATTTCATCCTTCGTGATACTTCCCATCATCACAATCCTCGTATATACGTCATTGCCGATATGAGCCACTACCGATCAACGAAGCTCGCTGATGCCAGCGCAATCATTGGTTACAATTTTACCGAGCCTGATTGGCTTTGGGAGGCCCTCCAGGCTGCAGGCTCTCCAATCTGTCTCGTCGGGCCTCGCAGTGTTCGCGAAGGGAACAAAAGGCTTGCAGGACTCGGCGATAGAATCATCTCGATGGTCATCGTCAAGAATGCAGTCGACGACAATATCAGCATCGGTACACCCCCATTCACCCAGGCCACAGTATTCAGCCACCACAAGGCACATGTGGCTCGCTGTTGCATGGTTTAATTATTTTCTTGCTTACTGGAACGCCGACAGGTGACACGAACGGTCGCATCCAGATGTATGCCACCAACGAACGCTTGGCCATGTTGTGCGACAGCATTGGCTTGACCCGGTGCATCATAAAGCACACATCCCAAGGGGAAATGGTTTCTCAACGCACCAAGGCAAGCACAGTCGAAGCCGTGATCGCTGCTGTCTACAAGGATGGTGGTTTCGAGGCTGCCGAAGAGGTCATCGAGCACATCGGTATCATCTGAGTGGTAACGTACCAAGTCATTTCAAAATCCCATGCTCTCTCTCCCCTCTTGTGGTCTAGATAACGTTAATAGTGTGCTCCAGCCGGGAGATCTCCTAGTCTTCCTGTTTAGGTGTGTAAATGATCTCACAGAAAGGGCCCTACTTGGGGGCCAGATTCCCAGCTCTGTCTGGGCGACTAAGGGTGGTAGCTTCAAGGCTTGGCTGTTGACCTGGTTGATCGCCTAGATCAACGTCCGTGCCTCGGACTATCACTCTAGATGCCTAGGCTTTGCGCTGCGTGTTTGGCTGTTCTCTGGGGACCTTTTTACGGGATCATGTACACACCTTGACGGGGAATCTAGGATACGTTCCGAATGGAGCAATCTCGTAGAATGGGTGGCCTCAATACACCGTCCATTTCTGCGATAATGTTGACGGCGTCTGAAAAACAAAAGACTCGAAAACTTCCGCATTATTATGACATGAAAGCCCGCTTTCTAATCCGCCAAGTTCAGTAGACGACGTAAGAAGATTTGACACGTGGAGTTTGCGGGAAAGCTGAAGGGTACAGAATGTTACGATATCCACCGTCTTACGGGCAGAAACTTACTTCATGCACACAGGAGCAATGTCTACGCAGTTTCGAAACCTGCTCGTCGGCTTCCAGGACGACTTCTGAAGGGATCTGCGCGCGAGTAGAGGAGTCGACTGGGATGTGGAGGGACGGAAGGGGCACTGCGGGAGGGAAGATGACTCCGGGCACTTTTTGATGAGTTTCACTCAGGAAACTCTTGATATTTGGGAAATTCTGGATTGGTGCACAGCTCGACATACATCTGTTCGCTATCCGGATGCATTCCCGAAACTACATTCAATCCTCAACCAACTCGCTCGAATACGATACTTTTGGAGTTGGAAACCTCACATTCAACATGAGCCCGATACAACTCACCAGATGCCAAGGTCCGCTTTTGCGATCGTGCGCAATTGCGCGTACTTGTTACCAACCGAAATCCTTGGGGTCGAGGTTGGCTCATGCATACCGAAAGCTGACATCATATCGGTCTCAGTAAAGACAAACTTCGAGAAACTTATCACTGCTCTGTTTTTCAACATCTACCCCGAACCAGCAAAGCAGATAGTCACGACAGTGATGAAAGAAGGAGCTCTCATTGCAACCGTGGCTGCACAGGACTTCCTCATCTTTTACTCGGTGTAGTACCCGACCAAGGTGCCTCTTCATAGCTATGCGTGGCCGTGATAGATCAGAATATCTAGGATTGGATCTTCCAAACTGCTGCTTGCTCTACTTGGTCCGGTTGGGTTTAATCATACAAGGTAAGTTCAATTACCGCGGGATCATAGTTACTCCGTTGCGACCCTAAACGCCGGGACACCTTCGTTTGCTGCAAAAAGGCTGTGCGGAGTAAGCACGCATATCTACACAGCACTGGAAGCCTACAGAATCTCTCTGGGAAACATGAGACATAAGACGTCTTGGTCCCAGCCATTTGTTGGCTGGAGGTTTTATATGAGGAATTCTGTCCCCAACAGGCATGTATCCTCGGCCTCACGGCCGCCTCACTTATTCCTGTCCTCAACCCCTCACCCTCGTCTGTTTTCCGTTTCGTTACGACATGCCGAGCAAACGTCGTCAACCATCTCGCCCCCAGCGGACCAAGATCAGGTTGAAAAGCTGAATAAAGCAACCAAACTCGTCAACTACAGTTTCAGGAAGCCCGAAGTATGGCTTTGGGAAGCTCTCCAGGGAGCTGGTTCCCCGGTGCTCGGGATCGGAGACCGCAGCATCTGTCAAGGCAACAAGCGACTGGCTCTTCTTGGCGACAAGGTCATTGCGCTCATTCTTATCAATAACGCGTTTGACGAGAATATCTCAATAGGTACTTATGTCTCAACTATCAAGAGTGTTTTCTAAACGTTGTCATCTCTGGTTAGATCACGCTAAAGGCGTTGATTTGGCAGGCGAGGGACAAAATCGTCTTGCGGCGATGGCATCGAATGCTTTGTTCGAACGTCTAAGCGACAAAATTGGGCTCACGGAGTGTATCAATCCTAATCCTTCTCAAGCTGGCTATGTGGGCAAGTATGTGAAGTCGGCTGCGGTAGAGGCCCTGATTGGAGCGGTATTCCTTGACAGCGGCAAAGACCTCGAGACTACTCAACGGGTGATGGTGCATCTTGGCATCATCGAGGTTCTCAAGAACACGGAGTCTAGTAGTGAGAGCAGCAGTGACGTGGCTGCGCCAACGGAGTCCGATGGTCGGAATGGGTCTGGTTTGAGAACGCCATAGAGAGACGGCCGAAGGAGCAGAGAGGTGATGTTTCTTAATTCAAGGTCTAAATGTTTGTAGGTAAAACCTGGAATTCACGAATATGTACTCGCCTCTCGTGCCAAATGGCTGATGAATGGGAGGCACGGGTGACTGGGTACATGGGTGGTTTTGTGAGGCGGGGCTTTGCGACATGCCTGGACAGGACATTGGAATAACAACACTGAGCAACTGGACGGCAATGGTAGTATGCGCTCACGCCTAAGGCTGTGCATTGCTTCATTATCAAGCGATTTTCCATATTCTTCATACGAGTAGCGGTATTCGGGTCCCCCCTGTTCGGTATTCGACACCCATTTAAGCCTATTCGGGCAGGTCTCGGGCCACCACTGCCACACTTCGAAGTTGTGCCCATCCTGCGGGTCACCGTGTAGTTATGCAGCGGATCGTTGCCCATAGTAACGGTGCTGCGCGGGCTTATATTAGTAAAACTTATATTATACTTTGATATCAACTTCATACTTTTCCAACCCAAAAAACAGCTACCCAGCATTAAATAACAATATCTGCTATCTCTCTATAAGACTCCACCGTCAATAGCCTCCTTCAGAAGGTTTATGAGTATTAAAAAGGCCTCAGTCATGGGTTTAATATAATGTAGTTGAAAAAAAAACGTGCGCGGAGCTATTATTCGGCAGGATCTCATGTGTGATCGTTGTGACCACAAAAAGGACTCAGTTGCAAGGGATCAAGACGTGAAGACCTATAAAACAGGCTGCCCGTGGTCAGGGAGGATTTCAACGCATTGCATTATTCTTGTTGCACAATGATCGGTCTGGTGTGGGCTTAAATGGGTGCCGAATACCGAACAGGGGGGACCCGAATACCGCTACTCAGCTTTCGGTACTCCCCAGCCGCGCCTGTCTTCACTCCGAGAACTTTGATTGAATAGCGTGCATACAGCATGCGTCTCCGAGGCGACGCCAAGATATTCAGAGTGGCTGGGAGGTGGCAGCAATCCTGGCCAGCAGCGATGCCGAAGCGTCAAGGTGTGTGTTATAAATACCCCCGAAATCTCCTGTCAAATGAAGGTCTCTCAACTTCTACTGAACATCACACCTGATTATATTCCACTTCTTCCATCAACTTTGTTCACAAATCCCTGTCATGAACGCCATGAACGCCATAAGGGAAGAAAAGATGGCTCTTGCGACGGCCATCGTGGGCGCCAGCCACATATTCGAAAACCCCGACTATTTGTGGGAAGCCTTGCAGGCCCCCGGGTCGCCTGTCCAGACCATTGGAACGCGATTCCTCGGCAGTGGGGGTAACAAACCACTAGCTGGCGTCGGTGACCGGGTGATGGCCTTGGTTGTCACCAACGGCGCTTATGAGGACAACTCCAGCGTCGGTAGGGGCTCTCTACCTTTTGATTTTCCTTGCGACCTCGACCCCGACTCGTTTCATCGTTAAAGTCATTTCTGATATGGGGAAACAGGTGATGCGACTCTTCGAGGGCAAACCCTCACGAACAACGCCAGACTTGGCGTGCTTTGTGACGAGATTGGTTTGACACGATGCGTCGTGTGCAATCCCGCTCAGCAAGGCGTCGTATCTCACAAGATAAAAGCGAGTACAGTCGAAGCCGTTATTGGGGCCGCTTTCAAAGATAGCGGCGGAGATGTCGGCGTTGCCGAGCGCCTCATGGTGCATCTTGGTATCATTCCAGGCCCAGCGCCAGTTGCTCAACACGGTAACGTACCAATCCTCCCCCTTATGCCAAGAACGATGCTTCCGCAGAGGTTTGTTGGCAGAAGACTCTCCGCACCTGTAGCAACAAACCACCACAGCATTATGGTGTTCTGAAGTCACTACCAACAAGCCGATGCGAGCTGCAATTAATGGACTACAGTTTTGCCCACAACCAAAGGGTTCCCGGAATCCCCCGCAAGGGGCGTCTGGTGTAGCATGCTTGCAGGGCTTCCTTTGGCCAGGCTTAGCATCTCGTGCCACAGAAAGCGATCGGGGGAGGGGATATTGAGGCGAGCTGGGGCTTCGCCTAGATATCCACGTCCCCCAGATCGCAGGCCGGGAAGCGGGCATGGGTACAGCTTAGCCCTTACGTATGGGACACTGGTCGCCTCCTGGAGGGGATTCCGGGATACCCTTGGTACTGGGCCTTTTTCCGGGTAGGCGGGAGCCCCAGACTTCCTACTTGAGTAATCGCGACTGTGGGCCGTGAGAAAGGAAAGCTGGCAGATCTCATGGAGATCTTCAGGTTCTAATTCATGGTTTTACAGGCGGTATTTAAATCTTCAAAGGGGTGGAATGTGCCAACACGATATTAGGGGGAACACGTCCGCGGGGGAAAAGGATGGGAGGGAAGGTGAACTCCAGACGCTCATTCAGCATTTGTTTCTCTGCATTTGGCAGCTTCGAACATGTCAGGCCTCTTGATAGACATTTTGTCGACATTGAGACCATTCTGTTCTATCTGATTCTAGTCTCTCATTCATATCTTGTTTACAGCAATACATCTCACCCATTCGATCATTATTCGCAAAGAGTACGGTTCCCGAAGCTTCGCTTTCGTCCGACGGGGATCTTGACTTCTCCGTTGTTCACATTGATGTTAAGAGGCACTTGAGGGCTGCTGAGATTAAGAGATTATTAGCAGATGTTACGTCTCGGCATAGGGTAAGGCATACAATACACATATGCAAGCTTAGGCTCAAGGGCCGGTACATCATCCAGAGTTCTACACCCAATGTGGCAGTACGGACATAACTAGTGCAACCAGACGGAAAGTCGGATGGAAACACTGCAAGATTGTACGCTCCCCAATTCCCACTGGTTGTTTGAACATGAATGATTTGACATCCCAAGGCTGCGGCAAGAATCTAGTGATAGGCCGAAAGATAATCTGAGGTATTCAGACATGTCTTGGTAGGGATGAGCTAGGACTCGTCAGCAGGATTATGTGAGACAGGCCGCTGAGATTTCGAAGGCGCGCCCTCGAACTGCCTAGGGCGGAATAGATGCCGATCAACGAGGCGCCCTAGGCCGCATCGCCAAGATCAAGCCACGTATTCCACGGCCAATCTTGGGACTGGCAGACGGTTATTGCATGGCTTTGATCAGAAACCGAAGTACGACGTGTCCGCCGAGCCCCAGAAAACAACCTAGGTTAAAAATACAATTACAAAAAAGTCGGCCCAAATCAGCCTTCCGTGAGCGAAGGAACGAACAACCTGAGATCAGTCTCAAAATGCAGATGCAAGTCTTGACTCTTCCCACATCATCGCTTCTCGTGCTCGTGACACCCTAATCTCACACCGATTTTCGCGGGGCTCGGCAGCGGCTTGGAGGTACGTAAGCAAGTAAGCAAGCAAGGTACTTTGCGGGGGAGGTGGAGGTGGAGGAGGAGGAGGATTCCGTTGAATTGGATCATTGCAACTCGTGCGCTGGAGGTACGTCGGCGGGATCCTTCCAACCTGCAAGGCCGCTTCTCTTGGCCCGTTTTCTTCGCTTACTTACCCTTCGTGAACATTTACGGAAGAGAAGGATATGCCAAGAAGGGAAGTACAAAGTCATTCTTCCCCGTCTCTGGGATGACGAGATGTGCTGAACTTATGTGCTCGACAATCCCTGTCCAGCTTTTTGTTATTTCGGGGGAGACACTTGGACGGGCGGCACGCGAACGCTCGCTGCGCTAGGCTGTCGACGGAATGTCTTGACATACGTCGGTTCTTCTTTTTGCGATCCTTCGCGCGGGCAAGAAAGAAGGACAACGTGGTCCCGGTGCCCTGTCTCTCAATTGTGTCTTTCGTGCCCGTGTGACTGGGTGAACCCCAGTGCTGTGCCTCGATTCCAGGCTCGAGAATCCAAGGTTCGGCCTGGGTGCATGATTGAGATGATCTGCAAACCCATGCTCCCCCAGAACGATTACGGTGTTCACGCTCTATTGATGCGCCCAGGAATGAAAAGCATACAACAAAAAGAATATCGCCAAGCTCGACTACGGCACGCCTCGCCTTCGCCCGGGGCTGACACCTCGAGGTGCGATGACGCATGGCATTGCGCAGTAAGCTGGATTGAAGGCGAACCACCTATCCACCGAGTGAGGATTTCCCGACTTTCTGCCTTGTTGGTGGTAGGTCTCGTCCAAGAATGACTTCTCGACGGTTCGGGGACGGCGGGCGATGATGGAGGCTTGGTATTGGGAGACCATCTGGTGATGGCCTGGTGTATATCTTGCGCCGGCGCCCAATCCGTGTAATCAACCTGAACTGAATGGTGTGCGGTCCACCATCCATCTTGCTATTCTTTGCGTCTCCAACGAGCGCATTCTCTTGGGTCCTGCAGCGGCGTCACTCGGTGGTCTGAAGCGCCTTAGACGACCTCAATTGCCCACCATTCGCTCTTTTCGATCGGGGGGCTCTGATCGACATCCGACGATGAAGTTCACCCTCTCAGTTCTGGCCCTTGTCGCGGCCTCGTCCGCCGCGCCGCTCAAAGCCTTCGACCGCGAAAAGATTGAAGATGAATACGACTTCATCATCGCAGGAGGTATGTCGTTACCCCCACCAACCAATTCGCTCTCGGTCTCGCGTAGAGGACGCGCCTCCCACCATCCATCCAATATCCAAGCAAACCCAAAAAGAATGCCAGGCTACCAAAGGACTAACACAACTCCTACCAACAGGAGGAACCGCCGGTCTCGTCCTCGCAAACCGTCTCTCCGAGTCCGGGAAACAGCGGGTCCTGGTCCTCGAAGCGGGCCCGGCCCCCGACGTCGTATCCGCCTACAAGGCCCCCGGCGGCAACCAGTTCCTCGGCGGCACCGCCATCGACTGGTCCTTCTACACCACGCCCCAGGAGCACCTCGACGACCGCATCCTGCGGTACCACCGCGGCAGGTGTCTGGGCGGCAGCAGCGTGACGAACGGCTTCTACTACGGCCGCGGCAGCGCGTCCGTGTACGATGACTGGGTCAAGGTCGGGAACCCGGGATGGGGGTGGGACGACGTCTATCCTCTCTTCGTCAAGGTAAGCTCCAAGTTTCGGCACGGGATGAATGCTGGCTGACCCGGAACAAAGGGCACGACCTTCAATCCCCCGACAGACCACGAGATCAAGGGCTTCGACGTGTCCTACAAGACCTGGGACGCGTCCGCCTACTCCGACGGGCCCCTCCAGCTCGGCTTCCAAGGCTACGTCCCACCCTCCGGCGTGGGTTTCATCGAAGCATCTTCGGAAGCTCTCCAGATCCCCATCGTCGAGGACTACAACACGGGCAACAGCACCGGCGTCAAGCAGGGGACCGGACACCTGGATTCCCGCTTCCACCGCAGCTCCAGCTACGACAGCTACCTCAAGCAGGCCACCAACCGGACGAACCTAGACGTTCTGTACTTTGCGCCCGTATGGAACATCGCCTTTGACGCCGAGGGTGAAAAGCCCAAGGCCACGGGCGTCGCTTTCATGGACCACCCCACGGGCATGGTGCACGAGGTCAAGGCCAAGAAGGAGGTCATCGTCAGTTCTGGCGCGTTCAACTCACCTCAGCTCCTCATGGTCTCCGTAAGTCGACACCAACCACCATATTTCAGAGACTAATCGCTCACGACCGCAGGGAATCGGGCCCAAGAACCAACTAGACAAATTCGGCATCGAACCGGTCCTCATCAACGAGAACGTCGGCCAACAGTCCGTCCACTCCCCGCCCTGGTTCCCCTTTCACATTCATCATGCTAACACAGCACAGCCTAAACGATCACTCCGTCTTCTCCATTATGGCGACCTCAACCCCGGAGTTTTCCACGACAGACATGGCCGCAACCTATTCCGCCCTGCGCGAGGCCCAGGAGGAATTCCGCACGAACCTGACGGGCGACTACACCGCGCCCTCGGGCATCACCAACGCCTTCCAGAAGCTCTCCGAGGCGGAACTCACCGCCATCGGCGCCGGCGACATCATCACCGCCGGCCTCGCGAACCAGTCGCACATCGAGTACCTCTTCGAAAGCGTCTTCTACCCCAGCGGCCCGACGCCCTTCTACACGCCCCGCGGCAACGAGACGTACATCTCCCTGACGGCGTCCAGCATGGTCGCCTTGTCGAGGGGCAACGTCACGCTGAGGTCGAATTCGATGGCCGAGTTTCCCGTCATCAACCCCAACGTATGTGTCTTTTTTCCCCTGCCTCAGATTTTCATGAGAGAGTGTCGGACTAACGCTGTTTGGAAAAAAACGAAAAAGTACTACGCCCATCCAGCCGACCGCAAAATCGCAGTAGCATCCTTCAAGTACCTCCGCAAGATCCTCGCGCACCCGCGTATGTCGGAGTACACGGTAGGCCCGAACCACGGCGAAGTGTCGCCCGGGGTCTCCGTGTCCGAGGACGACGAGGAGGCCATCCTCGCGTACGTCCGGCAGAACACGATCCCGAACTGGCACGCCTCGGGTACGAACCAGATGCTCCCCTTGGAAGACGGCGGTGTTGTCGATCCGAGGTTGAGGGTGTACGGCGTTGACGGGCTGCGGGTTGTTGATTGCAGTGTCATTCCGGTCTTGCCCGACGTTAACATCGTGGCTTCGGTGTTTATGATTGGCGAGAAGGGGGCGCAGATGATTCGGGAAGATTGGAATGACGTCTGACGTGCTGCATGATGGAGTTCTTGATTTGGACACATGTTGATAGCTTGGTGTTAGTAACGTCGATGACATCCTTCCAGTACATGATTTACCTATCTCGTACTCGTCACAATTACTCTTTGTGCTCTCACGGTCGTCAATCACCCATGCGTCTATCAATATCCTCCCTTGGGAAGTGATTCGGCCCACGAAGACCATCAGCTCGAATCATCCGTCCGGCATCCAAAGTCTCGCTCGAGTGCCAGCCGATCAACCAGACGACAAGCGGCACCATCACCAAACACGGCAAGTGCCCCCATGTGCCATCCGACCGACCTCTTTCAAACGCCGCGCCACATTCTCCAATGCCAAGCTCGACGCGAACAGGTCTCAAATCTCAACAAGCTGCTGTTCTTGTCAACGTCTCAGTAGGTATCACCCGAGGGATCTCAACGGGGCCCAGCATCGGAAAAGCCGGTCGCAGAAACAAAGAGTACAGGCCGTCCAACAGAACAGAACCGTTGCAGCGGCTTTGCTCTTCCTCCTCCTTTCGTGCCGAAGACCCTGCAGTGATAGCAGGGTTAGCAAGGGGAACACCTTCTGGAGCGCCAAAGACACCAGGACGGTGAGGGAGGGCAGGGATTGCGAAGGCCGGAAGGTGGGATCTTCGGAAAATGCCACGAGATTCAATCGGTCGCGAGATATCAAGGGCTGATCAAAGCTGAAAACCAAGTGTCTCATTGACAGGTTACTGTTAGGCTAACTGGCGACGGCAAGGCATGATTCGGGTGGAAAGCAAGCAAACATCGGCCGAAGATGCGTTGACCAAATTCTTGACGTTGCCACGCAACCTTTCATGCCTCATCCAGCAGTCGGACTCGTAGAAACAGGAGCATGCGGAACATTGCACGTGGACAGCGTATACAACGTCAAAGGAATGAGGCAAGATTGTTAGACGAGTTCTCCTTGATTGTTTAGATCGCGTTGCGGGGTCGCCCAATCTATCTAGTACACGATGGCCATAGCCAATCGTAGTCGCATCTCTCCCTTGGTAATGATAAACATCATCAATCATACCGAACCGACTTGGTCTTCGACATCTTTTCATCCTCCACACACTAAATAAAGGAAATAAAATATCATCCCTTCGCGGGGTAATAATCCCAGATCGTTCCCAACGCCATGTCCCAGATATAAAGCTAGTATGCACAGGAAATGGTATAACAACGCAATGCCCGCAAGGTGCTGTAAAGAAAGTGTAGGAGAGCGAATGTGAACTCAAAGGCAGAGAGCCTCTAATCTTGCCATGACGGGTTCCAGGCAAGCGGCAATGCGTTGTACTCTGGCCATGGCCACACAAGCAGACTGCTCCTCTTCTGAAGCGTCAGCAAGCTCGTAGCGAGCAAGAACCTTCTCGGGCTCGACACCGCCGAAGATCTCTACGTGGGAGAAAGCGTCGGTTCCAGGTTCGATTGGTCCCTCGACAGAAGGGGCGGGGGCAGAGTGATAGAGAGCAAACTCGGGGTCGTTCTCGAAATCGTCGTCGTAGACCTCCTCCTCAACGGGAGGCTGGACGGAAACCTCAGGAGCGAGAACCTTGGGAGCTTCGACGGCGGGGAGCTCAATCTTTTCGTCCTCGGACTCGAACTGCTCGCCGACAAAGTTAGAAGACTTGCCGGAGAGGACCTCTGCGTCGATGGTGACAGGGATCTCAGGAGTCTCCACAGTGAAGACCTGGGGCTGGTAGTTGAACTCGGCGTTCTCCATATTCAGCGTGGAAAAGTCCATGTTCTGCTCGGGAATCATAGCCATGCCAATCTGCTGCTGGTGGTGGTTGTAGGGGTTGACGTCCTTGGGAATCTGGCGCTGCTCGGGCTGTCTCTCGACCTTGACGGGGGCAGGAGCCTGAGGGATGGCCTGAGGGTTGGTGCTCAGGTGGTCAAGAAAGTTAGAGAAGGAAGGAGAAGACAAGAGCATGCGAGTGAGATCCGAGAGACGCTTGTTCTCGTCGGCCAGGGCGCGGTTGTGGGCACGGAGGTCGCCGTTCTCGTTGACCTTGGTGGCAATCTCGGCCTCGAGCTGGGTGATGTACTCTGTGAAATGTTAGCTTTATGATGTTGTCGGCGAGGAAGTTCTGCTTACCTTTTCTGCGCGAACGGAAGGCACGGGCGGAGACCTTGTTGCGGAGCTGGCGACGCTCCTTGCTGCTAAGCTTTTTGCCCTCCTCACTGGCAAGCAACCTCTCGTCCTCGTCCATGTCCTCCTCGTCTTTCTTGGGTCGGGGTAGGTTCATGAGAGGAGTGGGGGAGCCATCCTCCTGAGCAGGCTTAGCACGCATTGAGTTGAGGAGCTGGCTGATCTTTTGCTCGACAATGGGATCGGAGGGCTGCTGGCTCTTGGTGCGGGGCTTACCCATCTGCTGGCGCTGCTGCTGTTGCTGAATGATCTGCTGTTGTTGCCTCTGCTGAGCCTGAGCCTTGGCGAGGGCAGCCTGAGAGTGCATGCCAGGCCAGAGTCTGCCAACATTGCTCTGCTGGGAGGGGACAACCGGTGATTCCTGTCCGCCGATGGCAGTGGGGT
Organism: Colletotrichum euphorbiae; assembly: GCA_037178605.1. Lineage (NCBI taxonomy): Eukaryota > Fungi > Ascomycota > Sordariomycetes > Glomerellales > Glomerellaceae > Colletotrichum > Colletotrichum euphorbiae. Next base: position 49,598 of record JAXCEF010000273.1, read on the forward strand.
TGACGGTAGAATTGGGGAAGAAGTACTGAGACTCGGGAGGAGAGTCGAATTCCATATCCATGTCTAATCTAGTGGAGTTCTGGGATGGAGAGGTGTTGAAGTCGAACAGGTCGTTCTCCGGGCTCATGCCACCACCGAGGTAGTCCAAGCTGAATCCCGGGTTGTAGCCACTGATCTGGGAGTTGGCTTCATTCACGGCCAAGGTGCTAGCGAGGGCACCGGGGACGATGCCGGTCTGTTGCTTGTAAAGATCATACTGGTGGCTAGGACCGGTGAGAGGCTGGGATGCTGAAGGCGGCGTTGGTGTCCCGACGGAGCTAAGTGATGGGCGGGAGAAGGTGTTCTTCGCGGTAGCAGCGGGGGACAGAGAGGGAGACTGGTACGAGACGTTGTCGTACTCGCTGAAGTCGAGAAGGGCGTCGATATTGTCGACGTTGTGATTCGAAGTCATTTCGTCGGCTCGGAAAGGGGGATTGATCCCTCTTTTCTGTTTGTGGTATTGGTGGTGGTTTGGTGGGATCAGGTCCGCACGCTCGAGTCAGTGGCGAGCCTCGTCGTAGACCTTCTTTAATTCCTTGCTGTGATTGTACACTCGGTCGGGGAGGCTGGTGACGATGGATACCAATGCCTCAGGTGGATGTTGCGTTTGGTGGTTTGTTGTAAAGGAGAACGTTGATGGGGAAAGAGGAAAGCAAAGCGCAGATAATCTTGAGGAAAGGCAGGCAGTAGGACAGTAGATGAGGGAGGGGGGTCTGGGCAGTAGAAGGCCTAAGGGAAGCCGGGTGTGTGGGATGGAGGTAAGACGGATGTGTCTGTAACAATACGGGAAGGGGGAGACTGGGAGAGTGGGTAGGTAGAGCACGGGGCGCCTGGCCGGTGGAGGAACAGGGTGAGAAAACGCGGGCCAAGCGGGCTCTGGGCGGGCTGAACAGGGAAGCCGCTCGCTGGACGAGGGGGGCCGCCGATGGGAGGGAAAGAGGGACGCGTAAGCCGCTGGACGAATTGACCCGATTGGGACTAGCGCGACTTCAATGGAAAAGAGCCCAAGCCAATCTTCTTTCTGCGAGACTGAATGTGAGTGAGAGGGTAAGAGCCAGGCGCTGATATCAGCTCTGCTCTGCTGTTGTTACTCGGGCTGCTGCAGTGGCTACTGCCGCAGTTGCTGATACTGGGTGCTTCCTGCCTTCTGGGAGTGAGGTGAGAAAATGAGCTAGGCAGGTGCAGTATGTTAGCCCAGATGTACAGGCGCGAGCAGGCGCTTTTTCAGGCCGCTCGCACCTTCTGTGAATTATGCCCGGGAATGGCACTTCAGTACTTCAGTACGGTATCTCAGGCACGTACACAAAATCTACCCGCCAGAACTTCGGCAAGCGCAGCTGCTCCAATCACAGTCGCTCTTTCCACACGGAAAGTACACGTCTGCGGCCTGAGGATGACGACGCCAGCTGCGCTTCTGGAGTGCCCTGCCGCTGTGGAATTGGATGCAGGTCTCGTCACTTAGCGTGGGATAGTAAGCGATCGCTTGCTTTGATATGAAGGGACGACCTGCTAGGCCCAGGCTGCCGACTGCTAACGACGAGTCCACGAATACGCTTATTGACGAGATTTTGTCCGCCTATTTCTCCTTGCGATTCTGTGCGCGTACTGACGACACAGGCACAACAGGCAACCACTGGAATGTCGATCGCTGTCAGACAGACGTGGCCTATTCGTCGTCGTGTTCGTTATCGACAGAACGGAGGGAAACAAGTCGAATCGTCCCGAAGGAGAAAACAATAGTCGAAGCAGTCAGATTGTCGGGCCCGAGGGAGTCGCTGGCGTCCAACTGAATCCCGTCTATGCCTTCGGGCGCGACACGAAATCCGACGAGAGCGAGAGCAATACGAACAATTGCTGCCGTCCTCAGGTCTGTCAGCCTGTGGCTATAGGTGTCAGAATATGGGCCCAGGAGCATAATAGGACGCTGGGGGATACGCTCTATATCCGGGCGGACCCCGGGCGTACTCCGGGCGCGCTAGGCCTATTACGGGCGCGCCGCAAAAAAAGCTTTATATATTAATAAGAAAAAAGAGCATATAAGTTAGATCTAGATAATATATATACCTGTATATAAATTTACTACTTTATTTAATAATTAATAGTCTAATATATACTATTTACTATAAATACTATAATATCTCTTTTATAATAATTATTACTATATTTACTATAATAATAATACTACTTTATATAGATATAAAAACCAAATCCTCTAGGTTAAATACCTATATACTAAAGTAGCTAGTCTTAATCCCTAGGATAGTATTAACTCTTATATAGCTACTCCTAGTTTATAGGAAACAATAAACTAGGTTTAGAATAATTTATTTAAAGTGATAGATATAATTAAATATATTAATCTATTCTAAATAGCTTTAAATTAGATAATAATGTATATAAGACTCTTGGTTATTAGACTTTCCTATATTAATTAGATTTAAAATAGTATATATTTTTACTTGGTTCTCTAGTATATAGATTCCTACTGAAATTACCTCTTAATACAGATACCCATAATCCAGGCCTATCTCCGGGCGGATTTCAGGTTAAATCAGCACACGCGCAGTTCAATAACATGCACCTGCCAACGCCTTTAGAATCTTATTACAGACAATTCGTTGCCTTTCAGCCACCAGTCGAGACGGTACGGTCTGAGCACTCAGTCTTCACCATGCCACCTACAGCCGTTTGCAACTGTCGCGGCCTACTCTTACAGCCTCATCCTCCTCCTCATCCTCATCCTCGTGCATCCCCCTCAAAGCACAATTCTCGTTTTGGATTGAGGCTCCTGGCGGCAGCCCACATCACGAAAGCCTCCGCCGAAGAAGCTTACCACCACGGAGGGTCGTGGTTTGGCATGCGCTGACACAAGGCCCATTCCCGCGACTCAAAACTTTCAAAAAATTCTCACAACTCTTTCAGCTTCCCCGAAACGGAAGTCGTTGCTCGTCCCGTCTCGACGGCATAAATCAGAAGGGTTTGGAGCCCAGCGCCCGTCCGTGCTCACCGAGCACTCTGACTGGCTCTCGCTGCTATTCACGCCTCCATCCGCACAATGCCTCTCCAGACTCCTCTAGACTGGGTCATCAGTGGCCAGACCCTTCAGGGGATGTCCCTTTCCTTCTGGAAGTGCCGCTGTGCAGACCACAGTGCAGAGCTTCAGATTCCTGTGGCACATTCGATGATTTCCGCTCCCTGACCCTACCTCGATAATTCATGCACTGCTACCACGCCCGTTATCAACTATCGAACCCAGCAAATCACCACCGTCGCCCAACTTGCCAGCAGAAATGCTCTCATTCGCTCCTGTCCAGGGCTGTGCTGTTCACATACCGGAGTCGTTGAGAAACACAGAGCACGGGTCCCGGTGCCCGTGGCTGTCACCGACCACACCCCCCCCACCCCCGGGGGCTTTTTTTTCGTCGTTTGCTGTCAACCGTGTCGCTGGCCGCCGACTGGCTTGCTCGCGATATCGGCAGAAACACGCCGGATGGAAACAGACAATTAGACTTTGCGAGCACTCAGTTCTGCCGAACTTCCACGGCAGGCGGTGGACCGAGGATGCAAATGCCGATCAACAACAAACAAATCATCAGAATCTCGAAGACCCAGAGAAACGTCCGCTATCATCAGGCCGATACATAATGGAAATTGTGCATGTTGCAGCCCCCAGATTCGGAGCAATCCCACTGTTTCTCGCCATTTCGCCTACGCTAGGTCTGAGTCTGGACCTCGACAGTCTGAATTTCAGACCGCGGAATCTGAGCCGGATAAAGACCACGGCGCCGCTTCGGCATTCTCCTGTCTCCAGTTGCGCTCTGCTTCATAAACCTTCAAAGCGTCTCGTCTTGGCCCCGGGCCATCGTCGCTTTTCCCCCACAGGTCCCGATGTCCTCGCATATTCCCGACCTTGGTGCCGTTGTGCCACTGTCGTCCTCTCCGTTCGCACGCCACTCATACGCGGCAGTGGATACACAAGCCAGCCAAAACTCCACGGCCGACCGTCCGACGGTCCACTCAGCTTCGCCCAGTCCGTCAAAAAGAGCTTACATGAAGTTTCCCCAGAGGAGTGTTAAGTCCCCACCCCTGGTAGCTGCGCCCCTCTATAGCTGCGTTAAACTCCTTTTTCCTCTATGAAACATCTAAAAAAATCAGTATAACTAAGATTGATTATAAATGATAGGTCTATATTTTAAGAAATTGAATTAAGGCTTTTTAAAGACTATAGCTATAATATAGACTGTAGAATAATAATAATAATAAAATATTACTAAAATAAAGTTTATAATATATTACTTACAAGTGGATACTCTTAGGACATTTAGTTTATTATGACGAAGATAATATAGTTAGAATAATAAGTAATGAATCTTTTTTTTATTTTTTTAGACGTTCTTTTTTTAATTTTAATTTTATTTTAATTTATACTACTTATATATAATTTAGCAAATAAAGCTCTAAATACTTTATTTCATACTTTTACCTAAAAATTAAAGTCTAGTTTAGTTTCTTACTTAACGAATAATCAAATTAAATAAGTAATTAAAAGTATTTAGATTACTAAAAATCAACACTATTTTTTTAACTGAGGTACTAAGTAAAGTTATAAAAGTAGTATGCTTAGTATTTATTATATACAATTTATTTTATAGTTTCTACTATAGTATACCTATATATATAGAAGTTTTTAGAGATATATTTACTTTCTCCTCAAATTCATTGAGAGTTTAGAGAATTACTACTTTTGTGTGGGACAACCTGCGTAGCTATTTGGGGGGGGGGGGGGGGGTGGCGCAGCTGCCAGGGGTGGGGAGTTATGCCGCAGCGATCAACATTAGCTAATTGCGTCTAATACTGCTCCCCAGACTCCCAGAGAACCATGACGTTTGTTGTGTTCAAAAATAGAAAGCGCGACGCCTTGTTTCACATGCGGCACTTTCCTTCCGTCTTCCACAGCCCCCATCCCGTCGGCATGGCTGACAGCCATGGGCCATAGCTTACCCAATACCGACAAGGCTTCGGAGCCACAAAAGAAAAAGAAAGAGGGGGGGAGGGCTCACCATCATGAAGCATCACGCCAGAATTCGTCGAAGCCCCTCGAGGCTCGAAAGAAGCTACATAGATGGAGCTGAAGAGAGCCCTGCATGCAGTTTGCACTCCCGATGGCCTATCATCCATGTCACTAGCAGATCAGGGAGTTCTCGGAAGAACCAACCAGTCACATACCGCGCTGCGGAGTCTCGGTCCATGTCCTCCTGATGTTCCAGGGATGTTCCAGAACAGCATCTGGCCTGTTCCCCTCAAGCTCCCTCCTCCCACTCGAGGTAAGAGCTCCCGACCCGAACATCCCAAATACAATGATTGATGGTATATCCAACAAACTACTATCCCCCCTGAAGCTCTCTCTTGTGTTCCATAGAGCGCGGGTTTTCTCACTGCCCCCAACAACGTCGCCGGTTCACCCATCCCACCTTCCAACATCGCCTCCACTACTGGGCAATCAACTCGTCCAAGACTCCAAGCCCTCCTTGCGCCAAACCTTTTGCTTTTGCTGTTTGCCAGTGGTAAAATTCCGCTATCAGGCTCTGTCGCTGGGGGCTGAGCCCGGAACAAACAACCTTCACGACTCAGATTACCTCTGCGCTTTTCCTTCCGGGCTTAGTGCCTCCCGAGCCAAGCCTCGGTATAAAACGGGGCCACTTCCCGCTGTCAATAGCGGGCGACCGACTAACGCATGAGCCACTGCAACATTGACGTCTCAGGTCGTGTAATCTGGCTGGGCTGCATTTGGTCGAATTCGAATTATTGAGGCCCTGAATGTGACTGTGGACCTCTGTTGGGGCCATGTTTCTTGATTTAGAAACAACGTGAACATCTCAACAGTCATCAGGTTTGTCGCACCACTGCCGTCATTGGCCTCTGCCATCAACGATCTCGCTTCAGCGCTCCAACCAAGCCACATTCAGAACTGCAAGACGTGCTGTGGCAGTGCAGCGCATCAACAGCTTCCCTCCAATCATCTCGTGACCTCAACGAGAGCCCAGCACTCGCCACAGACACATCGTGATCCCCTCGTTGGCCAGACAGTCAGGCCTGGTAATGGCCATATCACCGCAAATCACTCCCACAGCCCCTGAAGATCATGCAATCCAAAGCAGGTTTTTCTCCTCAGACCCTACACTTCGCGTAGAACGCTCCCGCGAATCACCGCCGTGGTGTATGTGGCTGCACAGCCACAGCATGATGTCAAGCCACATTCCGACTCCGCACCCGTGGCATTCCATTCCTATCATGGAAGCGCCACACATATACGAGAATTCAAGCCGGGCCTCCGTGTTGCCCGTCGGCGAAGGAGGGGCCGACGCAGTCCCCGTCAGAGACTTTCTATTTATTTCTCTCAATTATTCGGTACAATATCCGTGTCTCGATTGCCGCGTCCATTTTCCGTGGGGCTTTCTTCCGTCGTCCGAACCCTTCGCCATCGCCTTCGCATATCAGTTGGTCCCCGAATAGAGTTATACTGCCTTGGGAGGGAGGCCAGGCATGTGGTCTAAGGTATGTTCCGATCCTCGGTTTGCATTGCTCATGTCTTGCCCACACCTGCTTGGGTGCTATCATGCTCCTGAGATAGACTTCCCGAGGAGGAGCGAATATTGCTAGATAGGTCATGGCCGCTATCCGAGCGGGGGAGAGGGAGGGAAGGTCCAGACCCCCTCCGTCTGATCTGAGTGTCTATGCCGAAGGCTTATCTGTGCAGGCAGCAGAGCGTGCGTGGTGAGGAGGGTGTGTTTTGAACGTGCGGGGACTTGCATGTGTTCGGCTCATGAGATCCAGACGCAGTACGGATGTCAGGCGAAGCGGAGGAATGACTAAGGCGTATTCTGCCGATGTTATCTGGCATGTGTTGTGCCGCAGGTGGTTGACGCTCTTGCGGTGGGCTCCGAGTTGTCTACTGGCTCGAGGAGCCGATCATGAGTCTCGTGGTTACTAAGAGCATTTCCGCTGTGTCGTCCTGAAGGAGTTGGTTTGGTATGCTGGGGCTGCTCTTTGGCTCCAGTGGGCCTGTCCGCGTTTTTCCGCAACAAGGTGTGCGTGCTTGAGCTCAGAGACTTATTTGTTCTCGTTCTCGGGCAAAGTGCAGCCAAAGTGATTGATCCGATGTCCAGAAGCACTTTATCAAGTGATCATCTGATGACAGAAGAAAACTAAAAGTAAGGCACTGGTCTAGCAGCCTTCGAGGTGCATTATCTTTCGATCTGATGATTCTGATTCTCAAAGACCGAAGTCCATCGACAATCATCGTGTGCGTGAGACTCGTTGGCCACCACTTGAATCAATTTCATAATAGCGCAAAATACCATAACTCCAAAATTTACCTCAAAATTGGAAGTTTGGGCATTGACTTGATTGATCAAGTCCATGCCACGAGGGGACATGGCCCCGCCCCAGCGAGCCTGATCAGCTTCACAGCATGCATGTCTTCGTTTCGGAGGGCACTGAAGGGCGTGATGGGATACGAAGAAGGACGAAGTAGTTCTTTAGATGCTTAGAGATACTTTGTCTGATTGAAGCTTTTTGATTGCTGGGTTCTAGTTGACGCTGCCCAAAGGTGTAGCTTCTAAAGTGAGGAGACCTACCACGCAACTCCAGGATGATAAGCCGTCGATGTGTGTGATAGATGAAGGAAGTATGATTACAAGTTTTCTGAATCTGAGTTGATGAAGTTTTATTTGTCCCGGCAACCTTGCCAACAATAGCGGAGGACCTCCGGCGATTATTTACACGTGCGACTGTGGTACAAAGACCGGCCTTCCGGCGCATTTGAACGTGGACTAAACCCGGATTCTTCAAATACCGCGCAATTATGGCAAAGATGAACACCAAGCCTATGTATATACTGCTATTATGTCATGAAGTCCACATTGCTCCCCGCTGAACCCCCAAAGCACCCCTCCCACACCCTTCGTTTATCTGATCTGCTTGATTTCTTCCGCATTGAACTTATCCTTGGTACCATCTGTCTTGACGATATCGAACTTCGTCCAGTCACTTGTGCCCTCTCGACAGGCTTGGATATACGGAGGGATACCACCAAGGTAGTTAAGCTGCTCCCTCGGCTTGCCGGGGATGTTCGCCCCCAAGTACCACGACGAGTCGTTCTTGGCAAACAGAGTCGCGTCGTTCATCGCCGTGATTAGCTCCTTCCACTGCTGTGCGGCTGAATGGCGTGGTTCAATAGACTTGACGTTCTCTTTGCGGAGCCTGGCTAGCAACTCCACGATGAACTCGACCTGCTGTTCGACGAACGGCGGGGCGTTCGTCAACGCTGTAGGGGCTGTTCGAGAAGTTAGCTGGTTTCTTTTTGGGGATGGCTAGGAGATGATGGCGTACCCTGCGGACCATAGATCATGAACATGTTCGGACACCCCCGAACCATCAGTCCAAGATACGTCCACACGCCCTTCCTCCATCTCTCCTTCATGTCGACACCATCCTTACCCCTCAACCCCATACTCGTCAAACTGCCCGTGCAGTTATCATACCCCGTCGCAAGCACAACAACGTCATGTTCCCTCTCTGTCCCATCATTCGTCACAACCCCTCTCGGCGTGAACTCGCGAATGGGGTTCCCCTTCAAGCTCACAACGTTGACATTATCCCGATCAAGACACTCGTAGTAGTCCTGTTCGAGACTGCTCCTCTTGGTCGCGAACGGGAACGGCTGCTCCTCGGGAACCACAATGGCCCTCTTCCTCGGGTCCCGAACCCTGGGTCCCGTTTTCCGGGCCCAGAACTCGTACATCATCCGGTTCGCCGTCTCGTTCACCAGGACATCCACATAATTCCCAGCCTGAAAGTTGAACGCCCCGCGCTGCCACAACTCCTCCCAGTACGCCTGTCGCTCATCGTCAGGTGTCTGCGTCGCCGCTTTCGTCGTCCCGTCGACCGGGATGCCCGCCATGCTGTCCCTGGCAGCCTTGAAGAGGATCCCATACACGGACTTGGACGCGGCCTGCTCGAGCTCCGTGAGGTCTCGCTGCCGCATCGGAAGGGCGATGTTGGGGTTTCGGATGTACACCGTCAACTCCACACCGGGCTTCTTGGAGATCTCCTGCACGCATTGTATCCCGGTGGCACCAGCGCCAATGACAGCAACCCTCTTACTCTGAAAATCGATGTCGGACTCGGGCCAAGAGGCCGAATGCACAATGGTCCCCGCAAACGAATCCATGTTCTCGAACTTGGGCTCGTATCGCTTGTGAGAGCTGCCCGTCGCCGGAACCAAGAACCTCGCCGTGATAGTCCTGCCCCCGTCCGTCGTGACTTTCCAAAGCCCCTCGGCCTCATCAAAGTCGGCCCCGACCACGACCGTGTTGTAGCTGACATCCTTGGAGATATCCAGCACCTCGTCGACGTGTCGAAAGTACCGCTTGATCTCGTCGTGCGCCGGGAACCGCTGCGACCAGTTCCAGTCCTTCCAGACCTCCTTTACGGAGAGCTGGTAGTACGGGACCTCGGAATCGACCCGGGCGCCCGGGTACCTGTTCCAGTGCCACACGCCGCCCAGCGCGGCGCCGGCCTCGACAATATGCGCGCGGAACCCGTGCTTGCGGAACTGGTGCAGCGCGTAGACGCCGCCGAAGCCGCCGCCGATGATGAGCACCTCGTAGTCCATGCCCGTGTCCAAGATGGGGCCATTTCCGTTGCGGGTGCCGCTGAGGCGGCTCTCATCCAGCTGGTCGATGGAGCCCATTGTCGATCAAGTCAGGTTCAACCAAACTCTATCAGCAGCAAATTTGAGTCAAGAAAGCCAAGAAAGGATTGCGTTCTGAGGGGAAGAGTCAGGCTGGCCTCGAAAGAAGCAGAAGCACGACTCAAAAAGCTCAGATGGATTGCTTTATAGGTGTTGGACCAGTGGTTAGGAAGTTCGGACGATGCTTTTGGGTTCGAGGTGGAGGGACATCTGAAGATCTGAAGCCGCGAGCTTCTCTTTTCTTCTTTTTCTTTGGTCCCATTTTTTCTCCTCCCTCACATCTACTCCGCCGCCTTCTGGATTCTTTGGCGGAAATCTCCGCTATCATCGGACTGCCTGCGCATGTTTGCCTCACTGCGCCGCCGTCGTGCTGCTGAGCTGTTCGTAGGACTCCGCTGAAAGTCGCGCGGTGATGTTGCAAACACTGCCGATTCTGCCAATGATCGACGGGACCTGGATGTTTGTTTGCTTGAAACGATACCCCCCATAGTAATGAACCTTGACTGCGTTGTATCCGGTGGGCCAGATGGGTCTATGATGCGGTCCGCGGGGTTGAGGAGTTGAATCCCGAGGATGCAGATCCTTCGTAACGTGGAAATCGAGACCAGGGGCTTGGCTCTGGAGGCTCCGGACGATGAGAAGTCACGTCGATATAGCCCTGAAGCCTCTTCTGTCCTGCAGATTCACGCCTTTCAAGATGCGCCCTTCGAGATCCACCAGTGTCTTTGGGAGTGCATTCAGAAACTCTACGATGAACGTTAGCGTTATGAGGCACAGATCAGGGATCGAGGGGATGATGGCTCGGCATGGACCACGGCACTCAACCGTTGGCGGGGAACGTCTGCCGAGGTCTTGTTGGTCGGTCCAACATTCCTTCGCTAGACTCTAGAGAGATAAGACCCATGCTGCAACGGCCTAAAATGGGGAAATAGATGCGGCCGAGCTTGCTCGCTTGCTGGAGGAAGGTCAGGACCATGGGCAGAAGTACTTCTGAAGTTGCCAGGGGCCCGGATGTGTTTCCGGCGTGGCAAGCGGTTGGAAAGTATGTACTTGGCTTTGCCCGTGATTCAGCCGGCCTCCCATCAAAGACAAGGTCTTTTCAACACCACAAATACGTGCTAGGAGGAGTTGCGACTACGTCGTACTTTTTCTTTGAGACAGAGGCATTGGCTCAACATCATTGAAGAGCCTCATGATGTTAGCTGCCCACGAATTCTGCTAACATCTCTGCAACAAGTAACAGTGTATCGCGGGAGGGAACCCACAGCGTACGAGCAGAAAATATTAGGATTCAATCTCGTTTGAGTTTATTCCTATTTGGGTGTCCACAGAATGGACATTAAACCAAAATTGAGGGTGAATGACGGCTTCAACATGTGTCTCTGATGGCCTGCTTGCTGGCTGCTTGATGGTGCCTGGTGCGACTTGAAGATGATAAAGCCATATGGTCTATTGAAACAGCAGAACCTTTTCGTTTTGTCTTAAGTATTGAGAAGGCAACTTTGGTGATTTTGGCGCGAGTACTGTTCACTCCTCGAAAGGGGCTCTTCTGGTTCGTACGTGCAGATCGACGGCCTCCTGCAGCAAAACCCACCAAAGGACAGAAGGTTTCGGATTGAGCAACTCTGGCGGTAAATATCTGAGAGTAGGCCTCCTGCATGTCGAAGGATTGTCAAAGGTTGTTGGGGCTAACGGAAAACGTCTAGGAGAGTCGAGCTGTGTCGTGTTGGTTTGATTTGGTGGATGCATGATGCAGTCTTTTGTCCATTTCCTTGCTTGAGACCAGCGTTGGCGGCTCTATTTTGCTCTGTCCGATTCTCTTCCGCCTCTTGAATAGCGCAGGGATTGGAAAATTCCACAATGTTTTGACAACAAACGGATTCACCACCCTCACCACCCTCACCACGTCCCAGGCAGCACCTCAGGCTCCCACCGTCACCTCTCACTCACAAAATCTTCCCTCCTCACCCACAACTGGGAATCTTTTTTTTATTTTCTTTCAAGACCATGCTCTTGACGAGGAATTCCCTTCAGAACTCTCTCTGATACATTCTTCGACTCCCGCCCTCGCCCTCGCCTCATCTCCCACATTTCGCCGGCGACCATGGTATCGGCTGGCGACGCGGCCTTGGCCGCTCTCGTCGATTGGGAGAACTCTCTGAACCCCCTCAGAGTCGACATCGTCGGAGACTTCGCCGGGAAAGAGCTCTTTGCTATCCACGGGGAGGCTCTTCTGTGCCATTGCCTCACTCAAGCGAAGGTCGATTTTATAGGTGCGAAAAACCCGTCACCCTTGTGATTCCCCAAATTCCTCTTCCAGAGAATCTCAATTCTGACAAATTTGCAGGTGGATTCTAGCTCCTCCACGCAATCCATGCCGTCGAAGTCTTCCTTAGCAAGCTCCGAGATCGCGGATGCAACTTTCACGTCCTTTGGTTCGATAGCCAAGAGCAGCTTGCCGTTCCGCGACACGTCCCCGAGAAACACCGACACAAGTACCTTCTCACGCGAGCGGTCCTGATTGAGCATCTTCGTGCTCCCAAGACACAAGATCAGCCTGCTCTCGCCGGCTCTATGGAGCGCGACAATTTGAGCGACCCGATGAGCTTTGTCTTCTCCGCGATCGGTAGTGATGAGTTCACTGACTACATGGAAGAGAACTGTCTCCATTTTATCATGTGTTCGCGGGAAAGGGTTGGAAAGACCTTGAGTGGTGCGAACGACAGCATCGGTCATCTTCTTGTGGTGCACTTGTTCGCGCAGTTGGGATACAGCCTTTCTTTCATCAACGACGTTGAATTCAAAAGCTCAAAGGTCAGTAATCTCACTTATGGATGACGATGAGAACCTCGTCTAACTTTCATGAAAGATTTATACGCTCGTCGTTACATCGTCTAGCACTCTCGCCCTAATCAACGTAGCCGAGTCCGCCGCCCGGCACACGCCCGACTTAGGCTGTGGCCAGTTCTCCTCAACACTGGGCTGGCGGAGTATCCAACCTTCTGACCAAGGTTCCTTCGCCGAAGTTGACGCCCGAATGGAGATTTGTCTTGTTGCTTGTGCTTCGATACTCACCGCCAAGCCGGGCGCCGCTACTGAACAGCGCGTGGCTGCTTTCCTCGTTCATCTCGCCCTCCTGGAACACGGCGACCTCTCCCAGCGCTCTTGTGGCAAGCCCGGGGGGGGGGGGAAGTCGGCGACGAGGAGGACGGCTTCCTTGAAGACTTTTCGAATGTTGCCATCTCGCTGATTCGCCATTGGATGGAAAGTGAACCAGGAGCCAATGTCACCTGGCGAGTCTACGATCTGGTTGACGGGCGGATCTTCCTGCAGGTCTTGCAGAACATCGAGTCCCTAAACCTCGTCGTCGATGTTCGTCCTTACAGCAAGATAATCGAGAGCCTTGTGGGAGTAGATGTTCTTACTCATTTGCCGAATCACGGTCTACCATTGCAAAATGACCGCGACGAACAGTCTGTCAACACGGATTCAACCTTGCCACCGGACTATGATGTCACTGCTGTTCTCCCTTTCAGTCACCCTGTCTTGAATCCATTTTTGGATGACATCAAGTTAGAGACGGATCAGCATTGGCAGGATTCCGCCACAGGCTCCAAGATCTTCCAGGAGCTCACTCACTGGCACACCGCCAAGAAGGCACTCGACTCGAAGCACACACCCAAGCCTATGGACTGGCGGGCACTGAGAAAAAATCAGAGATTCATGGCCGACACCATTGCGTACTCTGCCAGCCTGACAAACGCTTCCGGCAAGAACATTGACCCTGAGATTATTGTTGCCCCCGAGTCAAGCGGAAAGGGTCGCGACAAGAGCAAGTCAAACGGAGCGGAACCCCAAACGTGGAAAGCAAACCTTGCGCGAAGAGATGCTGCGAAGGCTGCCAAGCACAAAGGCAAGGGCGGAAAGGCAAGGGCGCTGGAGGCAGCGAGGGGTCTTCAAGCTGAGAAAGCTGATGCCAGGAGCAACGACGTGGTCTCTTTCTTTGCTCAGCAATGCCAGGACTTCGATAACGTGAAGCCACTGTTAAAAAGATACCTGAAGGCGCACAAGTTCCTGCTGAGCCTTTCAGATGCCGATAGAGAGACTGTCGGAGGAGAGCTTTTGCTATACATTTGCAAGACGCTAGCCGGGATTGTGGGCGAGCCGCCCTTTGGCCAACTTCGTAAGTGGTGTATTGACGTCTTCAAACAGAAAGTCTAACTGCTGACATGATGTTACACAGAAATGAACACCATCGCCATGCTTCGGGCTCATGTGGTAGACATGTATACCTTGCCGCTCACAGCCGAGACACGGAAGCAGCTCAAGCGATTCACAGCTGCTCTCCAACTTCCTCCACCTCCGTCCGACGCTTCAAGAACGCTTGAGCGTCCACTACCTTTCGAGCCCCCTGGCTCTACAAAACATCTCAAGCTGACTGAAGATGACTCTGTTCGCGAGTTTCAGCTGCAATATTGTGGTCCATACTTGGAACGCAGCTTCGACTCGGCCCCTGATCCGAGAGTCCCTTTCCATCCCGATGCTTGGCAACGCAAGGTCCTCGACGCAATCGACAAGAACAAGAGTCTCTTCGTTGTCGCTCCGACGTCTGCGGGAAAGACGTTTATCTCCTTCTACGCCATGAAGAAGGTCATGCAGACGAACAATGACGATGTTCTTGTTTACGTTGCTCCGACGAAGGCGCTCGTGAACCAGATTGCGGCCGAGATCCAGGCCAGATTCTCCAAGTCGTATCTCAACGGCGGTCGATCGGTATGGGCTATTCATACCCGTGATTATCGCATCAATAACCCTACAGGATGTCAAGTGTTGGTGACTGTCCCGCACATCCTCCAGATCATGCTTTTGGCTCCGTCCAATGCCAAGACGCCTAGTTCTTGGTCGCGTAGAGTCAAGCGCATCGTCTTCGACGAGGTACACTGCATTGGCCAGGCTGAAGATGGTATCATATGGGAGCAGTTGCTTCTCTTGTCTCCCTGCCCCATCATTGCTCTATCTGCAACGGTCGGCAATCCTCTTGCATTCAAGGAATGGCTAGCTGGCACGCAGAAAGCGAAGGGATTTGACCTCGAGATGGTGGTTCACTCAGCAAGATATTCGGATCTGCGGAAATTCGTCTACCAACCTCCCAAGAAGTTGAAGTTTCACGGCCTCGAGCCCGTCGAACGTCTTCCGCTCCCTGGTTTAGACGCCGAAAAAAGCGACGACAATGCATTCGTGGTCATAAACCCAGTGGGCAGCATCGTAAACAAGTGAGTTAGCCTTCCGTGGAGAAGGCCCATCCCACTCACCTTATCGTGCTGACTTTCATGTGTAGGAGAAGCAAGGAAACGTTGAAAGACGTCAACCTGGAGACACGCGACTGCTTAGAGCTCTGGCAGGCAATGGATGAGTACAAGGACGAATCTCACCCTATCAGCAGAGATATCGACCCCGAGTACGCCTTGCCGAAGATGATCAAGAAGTCAGACGTCATTGAGTGGGAAGCCACTCTCAAGAATCAGCTGTACAATTGGATGGCCGATCCGAATTCGCCTTTCGATGAGGTCTACAGGGATCTCGGGACCACTTCAAGTCCCAGTACTGGCATCGAAGAAACAGTCGAGTCGACTTTCCCCTTGCTTGTTGATCTTCGGAAACGCGGCGCACTGCCTGCTATTATCTTCAATTACGATCGCATGGGATGCGAAATAATTCTGTCCAAGATCTTGGAAACGCTGGAGACTGCCGAGGAGAAGTACCGCAAGACCAACCCCTCGTGGAAAAAGAAGTTGGATAGCTTCTACAAATGGCGAGACGCGCAGTAGGCGAAGAAGCAGGCGAAGGCCTCCAAACCCTCAAACAGGAGAGGTGATGACGATGAAGGTGCTACGCTGAGCAAGATGGATCAGGTGCGGGAAGACGCGAGCCAGGAGGCTGGCCAGTGGGCAAGCTTCAACCCTGAGGCGCCGATTGAGCAATTCAGCTTCGCAGACTCTACAAAGGCGTCCACGGAGGAGTTGGAAAAGCTGCTATCTTCACTCTCGTACGCCAACATCAAGCAGCCTATCCTTACGGCGCTTCGGAGAGGCCTTGGCGTTCACCATGCCGGTATGAACCGGCATTACCGCCAAGTGTGAGTTGTACCATCAAAGGGCAAGGTTTTGGAACTTGAATCAACTGACATGGATCAATAGGGTGGAAATGCTCTTCAGAAAAGGCTTCTTGACCGCAGTCATTGCAACAGGCACCCTGGCCCTGGGTCTGAACATGCCTTGCAAGACTGTTGTCTTTGCTGGGGACTCAGTCTTCTTAACGGCGCTCAACTATCGCCAAGCCTCCGGTCGTGCTGGTCGGCGAGGCTTCGACCTTCTCGGCAACGTCGTATTTCACGGAGTTCCCCACCACCGTGTTATGGAGATCATGTCATCCCGCCTGCCAGACCTCCGAGGACAGTTCCCGATGTCTGTCAGTCTGATCCTTCGCCTCTTCGGTCTTCTTCACGGGACGAACGATTCCGATTATGCTGTCAAAGCAGTCCAATCCCTGTTGACGCAAACCCGTCTTTACCTTGGAGGGCCCGAATCTCAGATGTCCATCAAGCACCACCTTCGATTCTCGATCGAGTACCTTCGAAGACAGCACCTGCTCTCCGCCAGTGGAGCTCCTCTCAACTTTTCTGGACTTGTTGGACATCTGTACTTCACCGAGAATGCAGTTTTTGCGTTCCATTCCCTAATGAAGGATGGATACCTACACGAGCTGTGCAGCGACATTGACGACGCCAGCAAGTGCAAAGATCTGCTTCTCGAATTGCTCAAGGTTTTGTGTCACCTCTTCTGCCGCATCCCTTGCTACAAGCACAAAGATGAGGCATGGCTGGAGGAGGTAGTCCACCGATCGCCCTCTGTAGTTCTCCTGCCTAGACTGTCGGAAAAAGCAGAGAGGATTCTCAGAAAACATAATCAGGATACCCTCGAGATTTTCCAGACGTATGTGCGAACCTTTGTCGAACAGCACCTGGGAGACAAGCCCGACAACGTGCTGCCTTTCACCAGGCGCCGAGTTGCCCCAAGCGATGGCGATCGTATCGACTTATCCGCTATCAACATCCAGACTCTCCCCCCCACGACGATTCGTTCTCCATTCGCAGCCCTGTCAGGTTTCACGGACGAATTCTCCACCATTCATGAGTTGTGCGAGACGAACCGCGCGGGTGTCTTCCTCGAAGAAGAGTCTATTCCGTACATCCCCATCTACCCCAAAGAAACAAACGGCGTGCCCTTCAACGCATACATCCTCGATTTCTTCAAGCACGGCGATCTGGAAGCTCTCGTTCGTGACAACGGGATTAAAGGCGGAGACGTGTGGTTCCATCTCAAGGACTTCTCTCTGATCCTCGCCACGATCGTCACGAGTCTTGCCAACTTTCTCGACAAGAGTGGCGCCGAGTTTGATGATGCGGCCATGATTGATGTGCAGGATGCTGGTGACATCCTCGATGAAGAGGCTGGTGCTGGAGAGGATGGCGATATGGATGAACAAGATGCGACCGTAGCCTCTGCAGAGCATCTCAAGATACAGGAGAAGACCAAGATCAAGAGCAAGAAAATTCAAGACTCATGGGAAGATGATGGCTCGGACGACGAGAGCGGGGAAAGCCCTGAAGTGAACGAGAGCATGAGCGACTCGTCGGACAACCCAGCAAGCTGGGATAACGAGGATGGAGCTGGACTGATCAAAGTCTACAAAGCTTTCAAGCTTCTGCAGCAGGAATTCGATGAGAAGTTCAGGAAGATTTGGGCTTGATCAATGTCAGGACAGTCCTTGAATACCTCCGCTAAGGCACAAATATAATCAGTACTGGCAAGATGTATCACTGGATCAGTGTAGGATGATAGATGGCCTAGAAAGCTCGTTTTGCTTTTCGGAAATTCGTCTGCGGTATTCGTGCACGGCGTACCTGGAAGGTTTGATCAAAACGTCACCCTTTTTTGATGGAAGAGCATGGGATGTCAAATGGAGGCCGTCTTCTCAGAGGCATCATTCTTCTCCAGGCTCTCCGTTTTCTCAATTTCTAACACCTTCTGGTCAGTAGCAGGGGACGATTCCGAGTCCTGAGCTGAGGGCTGCTCATAATTCTCGAGGATTTGTTTATCAAGCTGCAGCCACTACGGCTAGCATCGTGGCTAATGACTAGAAAGTTCGTCATGATTCTTACCTTCCAGACAACCCACATGTATCCAAGCATAATGAAGCAGCACACAATCGTGACGATGCCTCCCTTCTTGTAATACGGTGCCTCGTTAGCTGAATAGAGTACGATGCCCCAGAACGTGTACAACGTCAAGGAGAGGACATCCATGCATTAAACGGTGACGCTACGCAAAGCGTCGTCGCTAGTGCGTTGTAGAATGATGCTTGCCCATCTGGAGATGAGCAGGTTGACTATGTACGCGGTGCCGGAAAGATAGAACGCGAAGAAGGTTCCGGCGAAAGGACGCGTGGGGACCAGCAGCATCATGGCGCAGATAAGCTGCAGGAGAACTGCGAGCACGGCTATGGGCACGCGGGTATTAGTGACGTCCATGTGCTAGACTGCGAGCATGTTCGAGACAATGCCGACGGCTTGCAAACAAGAGAATACGTGTTAGCCTGGCCTTGGGTGAAGTGCTCCGATTGATACTTGAGCCGGATGAGAAAGTTGTTCTGAGCCGCGTAGGCTTCCAGCGTGGCACACAGGAGACCAAAACACCAGGATCCAACTGCGTAGTCTATCAGTTACAAGTTGGAGAGTGCAAGAACTGTTGTACGTACAAGGCAGGAGAAGGGAAGAGGCGCTTCATGAGCGAAAAGGTGTTGATGCTATGTCCACCTTCTTTGATCGGAGGTAGGCGAGAGACGGCCATCTTCTTCTCGGACTCGCTGAGGTGGTTGACCTTGGTGTTCTCCGGAATATCGGGGAAATAGAAGAAACCGAAGAAGGCGATGGGGAGCGTGATGATACCATCTGGTGGTGCGAGAGTGACTGGATTCAATTCTGGGAAAGCAAAGCTCGTGTGTGGACGTACCGATCAAGAAGACCCATTGCCAACCGCCGCCAAGACCTCCCAACCCTGCCATGCCTTTGTAGAGAGCAGGCCCGCAAACATGGTACCAACTTGACCCGAGGCAGTGAATATGGCTGTCCTTTTGGCAATCTCCTTTGGCTTATGACAGGAACCGATAAGATGGTTCCCGCATAACTAGAAGCCTCTGCAAGACCGAGGAAAAAGGCACGACGCAAAGCTGATTCATAGGCTTGCATGCCGCCCCAATCATCTGCTATAGACGTCAGTATGCTGCTTAGTGACGGATGAGTGCCCCGATCAGGGGTGGACATACTGTCAAGGCGGCCCAAACAACAACCATTGAAGGGAGCTTAATCCGAGGAGCAATTTTCTGGATAATCAGTCCGTGGGGGATTTGACCAATGGCCATTCTGCACATGATGTGAGTGTTTGGTAATAGATGCCTAAACGCGAATATGGGAGACCTACCTAGCTGTTGTCACCAAAATAACTGTGTTGCATGGCCTTTCATGTTGAGGGCCTCTCGGAGGCCGGCAATCTGTGGAATCACCCTTGAGAATCTCGAGATGATGCATGAAAGGGTTTGTCGCTTATGTAGGCATTGGCGGAAGCGGCACAGTCTGCGAGAAGATCAATCACTTGAGTTCTCCGGTTTTCGCGTTGAAAGAACGAGAATCACTCCACAAGAAGGTTGAAGAAGCAACTCGAACAGCAATACGTCTAGCAAAAGGTTAGTCGAGAGAGCCTGATGCAATTAAACGGATGTTCCTACCAGGATAAAAAAGTCTAATATCACTCTAAGCCTCAGCTTGTTGAGGGTATGTGAAACACTTACCACTCTTCTGGACCAGTTTCCTCTCCTCTTTGCCTTTCGCCTCGTCTCCGAGGAAGAAAACTGTTCACAGAAACACGAGTTCAGTATAAGGCGACGGAATTCGGGTATGTCGACTCAGGCATCACTACCTCGAATACCCTCTCCAACCGAACACTGCTCGACCGACACGATTGCAGTTGCCTCTCCGGTTTTGCAAGCGTTACTAGCATAGAAAGAAGTAATGTCATTTCCAGCCTCACCGAGCACGGGGGAAAGAGGTATATCAGCGATAGCAGATCCCATTGTATCCAGGACAGACTATCTCTCAATCTCATAAAAGATTTACATCTCAGGCTGCGGGATTCTTCCTGGCATCCCTGGAACCTGGCGCCTTTTCCAGAAACGTAAATCCGCTCGTAGAGCTGATGTAATAGCTGACTTCTGGTGACAGATGCTTTCAGAGTAAACCAATCATGCTTGCGAGCGTTGCCTCCAAACGCACCGAAGGTGTTAGCGAGCTTCCCTTCCCTCCTCCTTTTGGCAGGTTCAACGCAGACGAGCTCCAATGAGTGATATGGACTGGGCCTGCTTGACAAAAGGGAGCCGAACGAGGCTCGAGTAATGACCAGAAATGATCCAAATGCTTGAACTTCAAGAAGTTATTACGAGGAAACAACAAATCGGCTGCTTGTCCGAGGCCAAAGGCGTTGGAATAGCAAGTTCATTCAGCTTCCTCACAGTGAGGAGCTGGTGTCATTTTCTCAGAAGCCAATCACCATTTGTCGATCTATTCGTATCTGGCATTGGCATAGCCCGTGGGCTTCTGTCATCTGGGAATGTACTCTAGTGTAGCTCACTTCGTATTAAGCTTCAAGGACACTCCCACCGGTTTAAACCTGAAGTTGTCCCGTGAACCGTCCCCGCGTACCCAGACTTCCGAAATTTGGTTGATTGGGCCCATCGAAACGAAACAGTAAACCTCTTGGTCTCCCGCATCATGGCTGGTGGGCAGGATCTCTATGCCAGGGGATCAATACACCATTTCATAATAAGAGAGACTCCACGTTGAAATCTGGGCAGCATGCCTCTACAGCTTGGGTTGACTATGATATTTTCATAACAGAGCCTTGTATCTTTTCCTCTTTCGGAGTCTGACTGAGAGAGTACATTCGCGTTCATTTTATGCTTGGTTTTCGTCTTCTGGATCCCAGTAAAAGTTCTTACGCTTTGGCCTGTTTTTGTGCAGCTTCGATAGCCTCCCGCCTCTTTTTCTGGAAAATGGGCTCAACTTTCCCATCCAGAGCCTCTTTGCAGAAATCTTCAAGGGGCTTCCCAGTCAAGTCTGGATACAGTTCCTTACCAATTTGGTATCCTAGATACCGAGCATATTCAGGTGTGTTGTCACCTCGCAGGCCCCATGACTTACGATACTGCAAGATCGAAAGCTTGTGAGGGTTGGTGGTGTCAGCTTTCGCCACTTTGATCGCCTCTTCGAGTTCGTCGGCAGAAAGCTGCATTTCGTTCTTAGTTCCAAAAGCTTCATGGTGATGCGGTAAAAGATGGTCAACACCTACGTATTTTCTTTCAAGCTTCTCCCCGCTGATCTTCTCGAGCAAGTCGTAAACCTCGTTTTGAGTGAGAAGCTCCGTGTAGGCAAAGACCCTCTGGTTCAAGGTGCGGGGATCCGCAATAATGCGCGCCACGTACTTGCCAATGTCCCGGAGGTCTGTGAAGGCCGACTTGGCAGTGCCGTCTCCTGCAATCCAGTTGTCAAAAGGTGTGGCAACCGCATCGATGCGGCCAGAAGCAAGGCGCGGGAAGGTGATTTGATACCACCAACCAACGTCGATAACGGTATAAGGCAGATAGAGTGTCTGAACGTGGTTCAAAACATCCTCTTTCTATGTTTCTATTGTCAGCCAAGAATCACGATTGGGAACGAGAGAGACCTTACGTCGTCTCTGAACCACAACATTCCCCTAGCAGGCATCACTGTCCCGAAGAAGCAAGGAACAAAACGCTTGACTCCAGCCTTTTTGGAAGCATTAGCAAGAGGCAGTTGATCGAGAAGACTATCCGCCACAATAGCCGAAATCACGACGTCAAAACCGGTGACCTGCTTGACGAGTTCATCTTCGGGGCCGCTGAGATCGGCAGCGGCTATCTTGACGCCCCTTTCCTCTAGAGCATGGACCTCGGGCTTTTGAAGCGAGGAGGGTCGTATGAGAGCTGTAACTTGCTGTCGAATTGATGAGTCCACAATCTCGAAGACGAGAAAGGTCTCAGGGAATTGACTTACGAACTTTGGCTCCGAGGATGCAAGCAGGCCATTCACAATGGAGGTTCCGGTCTCCCCGGTTGCTCCGACGATGGCGACTTTCATGATTGGGCTGTTCTGCTTCGAAAAGGCCTAAGATGGAATAACCGCTGGCGCAACTCTCCGAGGCAGCCTTTGGATCTTAGCGAACGAATTCAAATGCACCAAGGTGGTTTACTTATGCACTTCCTACCTTCGATGTTGGTCTGAAGGTCGAGGGGCAGTGTATGGGACCCCAGCTTCAACGTCAGAACGTTTTTCGTTGCCGGTAGCAATATGAGATCATTGCGACCTTGCTTTGCAAAGCAGACAGACATCAAAGTCCGCAGAAAAGCGGGAAAACGACGCGGGCTGGCACCGGCCTATACCTCACCTTACCCCTCCGCAAATCCTCATCTTAGTAAGAGATTGTGTCAGATTAAGGGCCCAGGAGCATTTAAACGGGCCGGAGATACGCCTAATATCCGAGCGTACTCCGGGCGGACCCCGGACGCGCTAGGCTAACTACGGGCGAGCCGCAAATAGGGTTTTATCTATTAATAGAGCAAAAAACGAATACTAATAGTTATATATATATAATTATATATATAAGTTTACTATACTATTTAATAATTAATAGTCTAATATATACTATTTGAATTAATACTATAATACCTCTATATAATTATAATTACTATAACTACTACTATAATTATAATTGCTCTATATAGATATGAGATTAAAGGGCGGAGCCCAGGTTTATTTAATAAAGAGGTGCCTTAAATTATAAGAATCTATACTACGTAAGGGAAAGTCTAAGTGCGCGGTATACGCGCACTTCAGGTGAGGTTTATATGGTTATGCGGCGGGGCAGCAGCTCTCGCTTCGCTAGGGTGGGGCGTAGCTACCTCCCTAGTACCTAAAGTAGTGCAGCCTTAGTAGCTAGGAGCTAGGTGCAGCCTAGCCTATAATAATACTCCCTATAAAGGCCTATATATAGCAACCGCGCTGCTATAGCTAATTAGCTAATAGTGTATAGCCTATATGCTATAGTAGTTATTAGACTTATTTTCTTTGCCTTCTAAAATTCCTTTCTTTCTCTATTCAACTAATAACTAGTATAAGTAATAACCTATTATATAGCGTATCTATTACTACCTAGGTATCAATTTTATATAGGATATCTCTAATTACTTATTACTCGCGCCTATAATACTATGCCCATAAGTTCTATTCGCTCTCCTACTACTTATTCCTGCCCCCTAACTGCTCTAAAGCCCTTCCTTTAGGAACGCCGCAGCCTATTAGGCGATACTAACTTATCCTAGCTTAATAAGGAGGAGGATACTAACTACTAGGCCTGTCACTATACTGTTAGTACATATCCTATATACTGCCATAGGTAGATACTACTATTAGTTACCGCCTAGTTATATACATAGTCTACCTGCGCGCACTTCTGCGCAGGCCTCACTTAGCAACATCAACCCAATACATCAGCATATTATTCGCTAATATTTAGTAGTATAACTGCAGTTTTATTTTCTTTTTTTCGGTCCTTAAGACCTATATAGTTCTTTTACTATATAGCAGTAAATATCGCAATAGGCAAATAAGCTATTTTTACCTTTTTTTTCTAATACTAATATCAACGCTGTATTCATCACCACGCGCTTAACCGCATTGCCGCCAATATGCGCGCACTAGCAAAGTTTTTTATAACTTCAAGAGATCCCGCGAGAGATCACTATAATCACTATTACTATCGCTAACGGCGCTCCCAACGCATATCTCCGCCTCCTTGGGACCCTTTGTAATAGCTATCTATTGAAACTCTTTCGCTAGGCTAGTCTCGCTCTCCGCCCTGCTGCAAATGCGGTGCTAATAGCTTTTATAGTAAAAACGCTCTTTTTTGATATATCTTTGCAAATAACTACAGTTAATAACATTGCTACAGAGTCTGCAAGACTGACTTCCCCTCGCGCAACGCGCTATTTCAATATATTTGAGAACCTTCGCTATGTGTAGGTAAACCCTGCCCTACGTGGGACTCCGCGCGAGTTAGTACCCTTTGAGAAGGTTCTGAATCCATTCTAAAGAGTTCTGAATCCCCCCATGCCGAGATAACTAAGAAGTC
The DNA here is from genome assembly GCA_037178605.1 of Colletotrichum euphorbiae. NCBI lineage: Eukaryota > Fungi > Ascomycota > Sordariomycetes > Glomerellales > Glomerellaceae > Colletotrichum > Colletotrichum euphorbiae. The sequence continues at coordinate 73,709 of JAXCEF010000273.1, forward strand.
TCTACTACCCTTTCTTTAGAGTCTCTACTACGCCGCTACTCTTGCTAGCTGGGCTGCCTCCCTTACCACCCTCTACTACCCTCCGCGCTACTCTAAAGCGCCCCCTCTGCGCTACTCTAAAGCGCCCCCTCTGCGCCGCTCTGAAGCGCCCCCTCTAGCCCCGCCTCAGCTGCAGATATCTGCTCCCTCACTGCTTCTGACTCTATAGGTATCTTAGAAGTATCCGCCAGAGATCCTTTAAAAGTTTGGTAGCACTATGGTCGGGCTTTTATAGCTATTTGCGCAGCGCTTATAACCGCCTATGCAGCTTCTTATACTACCTCCTTATGCTCTTGAGGTACTTGGTGCTGCTATGCTTAATAGGCTAGTATTACTGCTTGTATAGAGGCTATAACCTGAGGCCTATTCGCAATGGGAATGAGAGTAGTATAAGTATTTTAAATAGCTTGATGAATAGGTAATAATAGCTATAGTTTAGAGGGCTATTATAATAAGGAGGACTGCTAACCTATAGATCTACCCCCTTCGCGCAGCCTTAGGCGCGCGAAGCTATGGATAACAGGATGGGTATGCTTTTATCTACTATAGTATGGTATTGCGGCCCCGCGCTTTCGCGCCCGCGCGCGCAGCAATGGGGACTATTGCCTTTTCTTTTATGGAGGAGTAGATGTCACTATACTGTTGGTATATATCCTATGTACTGCTATGAGTAGATACTGCTGTTAGTTACCGCCTAGTTGTGTATATAGTCTACCTGCGCGCACTCCTGCGCAGGCCTCACTTAGCAACATTAACCCAATATATCAGCATATCATCCGCTAACAAGGCCTAGAAGGCTGCTAGTAAGTCTTTTACTACTAATTCCGAGGATATAGCGCTTATAAGTCCGCACTCTTCGCTGTTACTATACTAACTACTAATAGGTGCGAAGGGCTAGACCCGAGTCTGTGCGATAAGAGGTAGCGTAATACTATTTATTTGAAGCTAAAGAGGAAAAAGAAGAGTTTTCTGCTTCAGTAAGGTTACGCTAGGTTTATAGGTAGCTACTAGGTAGGCCCTAAGAGCGGTAAATCTAGGCAAAAGCCTAGATAATAATATAGTCTTACTAAGCTATATTACTAAATAAATCTTAGGGTTCAAGGGGTATAATAATTAGCTATAATTGTGAAGGGCGGGCCCCACAAAGGGGCGTAGTGCTGCAGCCAATAGCATCTCAGCCTTCAGTGCATGCGCGCGCGCGCAGCGGCACTACC